>CAKAJE020000585.1:0-96142 GCA_916610135.2 Macropis europaea | reverse complement strand
GGCGGCATCTTAAAGCGCGTGGAATGGCGAGTAAAATGCACTGTTAAACTTCTATGATAGGGCAGTCAAAGACCCGATTAGATCATTTTATATTTTGTTTAATATAAGATTTCAGGGAAATTCTATCACATTTGTTCAATTTACGTCGCTCCTATTTCAGATAGCGTATTGGGCAGAGCGGCATCTCAAAGCGCATGAAATGACGAGTAAAATGCACTATTAAAGTTCTAGGGTAGGGCAAACAGAGACCCGATTAGATCATTTTATATTATGGTTAATTTATGAATTGAGCGAAATTCTATCACATTCGTTCAATTTACGTCGCTCCTATTTCAGATAGCGTATTGGGCAAAGCGGCATCTCAAAGCGCATGAAATGACGAGTAAAATGCACTGTTAAACTTCTAGGGTAGGGCAAGCAGAAACCCGATTAGATCATTTTATATTATGGTTAATTTAAGAATTCAGCAAAATTCTATCACATTCGTTCAATTTACGTCGCTCCTATTTCAGATAGCGTATTGGGCTATGCGGCATCACAAAGCGCATCAAATGGCGCATAAAATGCACTATTAAACTTCTAGGCTAGGGCGAACAGAGACCTGATTAGATAATTTTACATTCTGGTTAATAAAATAATTCAGCGAAATTCTATCACATTTGTTCAACTTTCGATGCTCCTATTTCAGATAGCGTATTGGGTTAAGCGGCATCTCAAAGCGCATGAAATGGCGAGTACAATGCACTATTAAACTTCTAGGGTAGGGCAAACAGAGACCCGATTAGATCATTTTATATTATGGTTAATTTAAGAATTCAGCAAAATTCTATCACATTTGTTCAATTTACGTCGCTCCTATTTCGGATAGCGTACTGGGCTAGGCGGCATCCTAAAGCGCGTGGAGTGGCGAGTAAAATGCACTATTAAACTTGTATGATAGGGCAATCAGAGACGCGATTAGATCATTTTATATTTTGTTTAATACAAGATTTCAGGGAAATATTATCACATTTGTTCAATTCGTGTCGCTCATATTTCAGATAGCGTATTGGGCTAAGCGGCATCTCAAAGCGCATGAAATGGCGAGTAAGATGCACTATTAAACTCCTAGGGTAGGGCAAACAGAGACCCGATTAGATCATTTTATATTATGGTTAATTTAAGAATTCAGCAAGATTCTATCACATTTGTTGAATTTACGTCGCTCCTATTTCAGATAGCGTACTGGGCTAGGCGGCATCTTAAAGCGCGTGGAACGGCGAGTAAAATGCACTGTTAAACTTCTATGATAGGGCAGTCAGAGACCCGATTAGATCATTTTATATTTTGTTTAATATAAGATATCAGGGAAATCCTATCACATTTGTTCTATTTACGTCGCTCCTATTTCAGTTAGCGTATTGGGCTAACCGGTATCTCAAAGCGCATGAAATGGCGAATAAAGTGGACTATTAAACTTCTAGGGTAGGGCAAACAGAGACCCGATTAGATCCTTTTAAATTATGGTTAATTTAAGAAATCAGCAAAATTCTATCACATTTGTTCAACTTACGTCGCTCCTATTTCAGATAGCGTACTGGGCTAGGCGGCATCTTAAAGCGCGTGGAATGGCGAGTAAAATGCACTACTAAACTTCTATGATAGGGCAATCAGAGACCCGATTAGATCATTTTATATTTTGTATAATATCAGATTTCAGGGAATTTCTATCACATTTGTTCAATTTACGTCGCTCCTATTTCAGATAGCGCATTGGGCTAAGCGGCATCTGAAAGCGCATGAAATGGCGAGTAAAATGCACTGTTAGACTTCTATGGTAGGGCGAACAGAGACCCGATTAGATCATTTTATATTATGGTTAATGTATGAATTCAGCAAGATTCTATCACATTTGTTCAATTTACGTCGCTCCTATTTCAGATAGCGTACTGGGTTCGGCCGCATCTTAAAGCGCGTGGAATGGCGAGTGAAATGCACTATTAGACTTCTATGGTAGGGCGAACAGAGACCCGATTAGATCATTTTATATTATGGTTAATTTAAGAATTCAGCGAAATTCTATCACATTTGTTCAATTTACGTCGCTCCTATTTCAGATATCGTATTGGGCTAAGCGGCATCTCAAAGCGCATGAAATGACGAGTGAAATGCACTATTAAACTTCTAGGGTAGGGCGAACAGAGTCCCGATTAGATCATTTTACATTAAGGTTAATATAAGTATTCAGGGAGATTCTATCACATTTGTTCAATTTACGTCGCTCCTATTTCAGACAGCGTACTGGGCTAGGCGGCATCTTAAAGCGTGTGGAATGGCGCGTTAAATGCGCTATTAAACTTCTGGGATAAGGCAAACGGAGACCCGATTAGTTCATTTTATATTACGGTTAATATAAGAATTCAGCGTGATTCTATCACATTTGTTCATCTTACGTCGCTCCTATTTCAGATAGCCTACTGACCTATGCGGTATCTTAAAGCGCGTGGAAGGGCGAGTAAAATGCACTACTAAACTTCTATGATAGAGCAATCAGAGACCCGATTAGATCCTTTTATATTTTGTTTAATATAAGATTTCAGGGAAATTCTATCACATTTGTTCAATTTACGTCGCTCCTATTTCAGATAGCGTGTTGGGCTAAGCGGCATCTCAAAGCGCATGAAATGCCGAGTGAAATGCACTATTAGACTTCTATGGTAGGGCGAACAGAGACCCGATTGGATCATTTTATATTATGGTTAATATAAGATTTCAGGGAAATTCTATCACATTTGTTCAATTTACGTCGCTCCTATTTCAGATAGCGTATTGGGCTAAGCCGGATCTCAAAGCGCATGAAATGGCGACTAAAATGCACTATTAAACTTCTAGGGTAGGGCAAACAGAGACCCGATTAGATCATTTTATATTATGGTTAATTTAAGAATTCAGCAAAATTCTATCACATTTGTTCAACTTACGTCGCTCCTATTTCAGACAGCGTACTGGGCTAGGCGGCAACTTAAAGCGCGTGGAATGGCGAGTAAAATGCACTACTAAACTTCTATGATAGGGCAATCAGAGACCCGATTAGATCATTTTATATTTTGTTTAATATAACATTACAGGGAAATAGTATCACATTTGTTCAATTTACGTCGCTCCTATTCCAGATAGCGTATTCGGCTAAGCGGCATCTCAAAGCGCATGAAATGACGAGTAAAATGCACTATTAAACTTCTAGGGTAGGTCAAGCAGAGACCCGATTAGATCATTTTATAATATAGTTAATTTAAGAATTCAGCAAAATTCTATCACATTCGTTCAATTTAGGTCGCTCCTATTTCAGATAGCGTATTGGGCTAAGCGGCATCTCAAAGCGCATGAAATGGCGAGTGAAATGCACTATAAGACTTCTATGGTAGGGCGAACAGAGACCAGATTAGATCATTTTACATTCTGGTTAATAAAATAATTCAGCGAAATTCTATCACATTTGTTCAACTTTCGTCGCTCCTATTTCAGATAGCGTATTGAGCTAAGCGGCATCTCGAAGCGCATGAAATGGCGAGTATAATGCACTATTAAACTTCTAGGATGAGGCAAACAGATACCCGATTAGATCATTTTATATTACGGTTAATATAAGAATGCAGCGTAGTTCTATCACATTTGTTCAAGTTACGTCGCTCCTATTTCAGGTAGCGTACTGGGCTAGGCGGCATCTTAAAGCGCGTGGAATGGCGAGTAAAATGCACTACTAAACTTCTATGATAGGGCAATCAGAGACCCGATTAGATCATTTTATATTTTGTTTAATATAAGATTTCAGGGAAATTCTATCACATTTGTTCAATTTACGTCGCTCCTATTTCAGATAGCGTATTGGGCTAAGCGGCAACTGAAAGGGCATGAAATGACGAGTGAAATGCACTATTAAACTTCTAGGGTAGGGCGAACAGAGACCCGATTAGATCATTTTACATTCTGGTTAATAAAATAATTCAGCGAAATTCTATCGCATTTGTTCAACTTTCGTTGCTCCTATTTCAGATAGCGTATTGGGTTAAGCGGCATCTCAAAGCGCATGAAATGGCGAATAAAATGCACTATTAAACTTCTAGGCTAGGGCGAACAGAGACCCGATCACATCATTTTATGTTATGGTTAATTTAAGAATTCAGCGTAATTCTATCACATTTGTTCAATTTACGTCGCTCCTATTTCAGATAGCGTACTGGGCTAGGCGGCATCTTAAAGCGCACGAAATGGCGAGTGAAATGCACTATTAAACTTCTAGGGTAGGGCTATCGGAGACCCGATTAGATCATTTTACATTAAGGTTAATATAAGTATTCAGGGAAATTCTATCACATTTGTTCAATTTACGTCGCTGATATTTCAGATAGCGTATTGGGCTAAGCGGCATCTCAATGCGCATGAAATGGCGAGTGAAATGCACTATTAAACTTCTAGGACAGGGCAAACAGAGACCTGATTAGATCATTTTATGCTACGTTTAATTTAAGAATTCAGCAAAATTCTATCACAATTGTTCAATTTACGTCGCTCCTATTTCAGATAGCGTACTGGGCTTGGCTGGATCTTAAAGCGCGTGGAAGGGCGAGTAAAATGCACTACTAAACTTCTATGATACGGCAATCAGAGAGCCGATTAGATCATTTTATATTTTGGTTAATTTAAGTATTCAGCGAAATTCTATAACATTTGTTCAATTTACGTCGCTCCTATTTCAGATAGCTAATTGGGCAAAGCGGCATCTCAAAGCGCATGAAATGACGAGTGAAATGCACTATTAATCTTCTAGGGTAGGGCGAACAGAGACCCGATTAGAACACTTTACATTAAGGTTAATATAAGAATTCAGCGAAAGTCTCTCACATTTGTTCAATTTACGTCGCTGATATTTCAGATAGCGTATTGGGCTAAGCGGCATCTCAATGCGCATGAAATGGCGAGTAAAATGCACTATTAAACTTCTAGGATAAGGCAAACAGAGACCCGATTCGATCATTTTATATTACGGTTAATATAAGAATTCAGCGTAATTCTATCACATTTGTTCAACGTACGTCGCTCCTATTTCAGATAGCGTACTGGGCTAGGCGGCATCTTAAAGCGCGTGGAATGGCGGGTAAAATGCACTATTAAACTTCTATGATAGGGCTAGCAGAGACCCGATTAGATCATTTTATATTACGGTTAATATAAGAATTCAGCGTAATTCTATCACATTTGTTCAACTTACGTCGCTCCTATTTCAGATAGCGTATTGGCCTAAGCGGCATCTCAAAGCGCATGAAATGACGAGTGAAATGCACTATTAAACTTCTAGGATAAGGCAAACAGAGACCCGATTAGATCATTTTATATTACGGTTAATATAAGAATTCAGCGTAATTCTATCACATTTGTTCAATTTACGTCGCTCCTATTTCAGATAGCGTATTGGGCTAAGCGGCATCTCAAAGCGCATGGAATGGCGAATAAAATGCACTGCTAAACTTGTAGGGTATGGCAAACAGAGACCCGATTAGATCATTTTATATTATGGTTAATTTAAGATGTCAGCAAAATTCTGTCACATTTGTTTAATTTACGTCGCTCCAATTTCAGATAGCGTACTGGGCTAAGCGGCATCTTAAAGCGCGTGGAACGGCGATCAAAATGCAATATTAAACTTCTATGATAGGGCAATCAGAGACCCGACTGGATCATTTTATATTTTGGTTAATATAAGAATTCAGCGAAATTCTATCACAATTGTTCAATTTACGTCGCTCCTATTTCAGATAGCGTATTGGGCTAAGCGGCATCTCAAAGCGCATGAAATGACGAGTGAAAGGCACTATTAAACTTCTGGGGTAGGGCGAACAGAGAACCGATTAGATCATTTTACATTAAGGTTAATATAAGAATTCAGGGAAATTCTATCACGTTTGTTCAATTTACGTCGCTCCTATTTCAGATAGCGTATTGGGCTAAGCGGCATCTCAAACCGCATGAAATGGCGAGTAAAATGCACTGTTAAACATCTAGGGTAGGGCAAACAGAGACCCGATTAGATAATTTTATATTACGGTTAATATAATAATTGAGCGTAATTCTATCACATTTGTTCAACTTACGTCGCTCCTATTTCAGATAGCGTACTGGGCTATGCGGCATCTCAAAGCGCATGAAATGACGAGTGAAATGCACTATTAAACATCTATGATAGGGTAAACAGAGACCCGATTAGATCATTTTATATTATGGTTAATTTAAGAATTCAGCCAAATTCTATCACATTTGTTCAACTTACGTCGCTCCTATTTCAGATAGCGTACTGGGCTAGGCGGAATCTTAAAGCGCGTGGATTGGCGAGCAAAATGCACTATTAAACTTCTATGATAGGGTAATCAGAGACCCGATTAGATCATTTTATATTTTGGTTAATATAAGAATTCAGCGAAATTCTATCACAATTGTTCTATTTACGTCGCTCCTATTTCAGATAGCGTATTGGGCTAAGCGGCATCTCAAAGCGCATGAAATGGCGAGTGAAATGCACTATTAAACTCCTAGGGTAGGGCGAACAGAGACCCGATTAGATCATTTTACATTAAGGTTAATATAAGTATTCAGGGAAATTCTATCACATTTGTTCAATTTACGTCGCTCCTATTTCAGATATCGTATTGGGCTAAGCGGCATCTCAAAGCGTATGAAACGGCGAGTAAAATGCACTGCTAAACTTGTAGGGTAGGGCAAACAGAGACCCGATTAGATCATTTCATATTATGGTTTATTTAAGAATTCAGAAAAATTCTATCACATTTGTTCAATTCACGTCGCTCCTATTGCAGATAGCGTATTGGGCTAAGCGGGATCTCAAAGCGCATGAAATGGCGAGTAAAATGCACTATTAAACTTCTAGGGTAAGGCAAACAGAGACCCGATTAGATCATTTTATATTATGGTTAATTTAAGAATACAGCCAAATTATATCACATTTGTTCAATTTACGTCGGTCCTATTTCAGATAGCGTATTGGGCTAAGCGCCATCTCAAAGCGCATGAAATGGCGAGTAAAATGCACTATTAAACTTCTAGGGTAGGGCAAACAGAGACCCGATTAGATCATTTTATATTATGGTTAATTTAAGGATTCAGCCAAATTCTATCACATTTGTTCAATTTACGTCGCTCCTATTGCAGATAGCGTATTGGGCTAAGCGGCATCTCAAAGCGCATGATATGACGAGTGAAATGCGCTTGTAATCTTCTAGGGTAGGGCGAACAGAGACCCGATTAGATCATTTTATATTACGGTTAATATAAGAATTCAGCGTAATTCTATCACATTTGTTCAACATACGTCGCTCCTATTTCAGATAGTGTACTGGACTAGGCAGCATCTTAAAGCACGTGGAAGGGCGAGTAAAATGCACTACTAAACTTCTATGATAGGGCAATCAGAGTCCCGTTTAGATCATTTTATATTTTGTTTAATATAAGATTTCAGGGAAATTCTATCACATTTGTTCAATTTACGTCGCTCCTATTTCAGATAGCGTATTGGGCTAAGCGGCATCTCAAAGCGCATGAAATGGCGAGTAAAATGCACTGCTAAACTTGTAGGGTAGGGCAAACAGAGACCCGATTAGATCATTTTATATTATAGTTAATTTAAGATGTCAGCAAAATTCTGTCACATTTGTTCAATTTACGTCGCTCCAATTTCAGATAGCGTACTGGGTTAGGCGGCATCTTAAAGCGCGTGGAATGGCGATCAAAATGCACTATTAAACTTCTATGATAGGGCAATCAGAGACCCGACTAGATCATTTTATATTTTGGTTAATATAAGAATTCAGCGAAATTCTATCACAATTGTTCAATTTACGTCACTCCTATTTCAGATAGCGTATTGGGCTAAGCGGCATCTCAAAGCGCATGAAATGACGAGTGAAAGGCACTCTTAAACTTCTAGGGTAGGGCGAACAGAGAACCGATTAGATCATTTTATATTACGGTTAATATAAGAATTCAGCGTAATTCTATCACATTTGTTCAACTTACGTCGCTCCTACTTCAGATAGCGTACTGGGCACGGCGGCATCTTAAAGCGCAAGAAATGGCGAGCAAAATGCACTATTAAACTTCGAGGGTAGGGCAAACAGAGACCCGATAAGATGATTTTATATTATGGTTAATTTAAGAATTCAGCCAAATTCTATCACATTTGTTCAATTTACGTCGCTCCTATTTCAGATAGCGTATTGGGCTAAGCGCCATCTCAAAGCGCATGAAATGGCGAATAAAATGCACTGCTAAACTTGTAGGGTAGGGCAAACAGAGACCCGATTAGATCATTTTATATTATGGTTAATTTAAGATGTCAGCAAAATTCTGTCACATTTGTTCAATTTACGTCGCTCCAAGTTCAGATAGCGTACTGGGCTAGGCGGCATCTTAAAGCGCGTGGAATGGCGAGTAAAATGCACTACTAAACTTCTATGATAGGGCGAACAAAGACCCGATTAGATCATTTTACATTAAAGTTAATATAAGTATTCAGCGAGATTCTCTCACATTTGTTCAATTTACGTCGCTCCTATTTCAGATAGCGTATTGGGCGAAGCTGCATCTCAAAGCGCATGAAATGGCGATTAAAATGCGCTGTTAAACTTCTTGGGTAGGGCAAACAGAGACCCGATTAGATCATTTGATATTATGGTTAATTTAAGAATTCAGCGAAATTCTATCACATTTGTTCAATGGACGTCGCTCCTCTTTCAGATAGCGTACTGGGCTAGACGGAATCTTAAAGCGCGTGGATTGGCGAGTAAAATGCACTATTAAACTTCTATGATAGGGCAATCGGAGACCCGATTAGATCATTTTATATTACGGTTAATATAAGAATTCAGCGTAATTCTATCACATTTGTTCAACTTACGTCGCTCCTATTTCAGATAGCGTACTGGGCTAGGCGGCATCTTAAAGCGCGCGGAAGGGCGAGTAAAATACACTGTTAAACTTCTATGATAGGGCAATCAGAGACCCGATTAGATCACTTTATATTTTGGTTATTATAAGAATTCAGCGAAATTCTATCACATTTGTTCAATTTACGTCGCTCCTATTTCAGATAGCTTATTGGGCTAAGTGGCATCTTAAAGCGCATGAAATGGCGAGCGAAATGCACTATTAAACTTCTAGGGTAGGGCGAACAAAGACCCGATTAGATCATTTTACATTAAGGTGTATATAAGAATTCAGGGAAATTCTATCACATTTGTTCAATTTACGTCGCTCCTATTTCAGATTGCGTATTGGGCTAAGCGGCATCTCAAAGCGCATGAAATGGCGAGTAAAATGCACTATTAAACTTCTAGGGTAAGGCAAGCAGAGACCCGATTAGATCATTTTATATTACGGTTAATATAAGAATTCAGCGTAATTCTATCATATTTGTTCAACTTACGTCGCTCGTATTTCAGATAGCGTACTGGGCTAGGCGGAATCTTAAAGCGCGTGGATTGGCGAGTAAAATGCACTATTAAACTTCTATGATATGGCAATCATTGACCCGTTTAGATCATTTTATATTTTGTTTAATATAAGATTTCAGGGAAATTCTATCACATTTGTTCAATTTACGTCGCTCCTATTTCAGATAGCGTATTGGGCTAAGCGGCATCTCAAATCACATGAAATGGAGAGTAAAATGCACCATTAAACTTCTAGGGTAAGGCAAACAGAGACCCGATTAGATCATTTTATATTATGGTTAATTTAAGAATTCAGCCAAATTCTGTCACATTTGTTCAATTTACGTCGCTACTATTTCAGATAGCGTCTTGGGCCAAGCGGCATTTCAAAGCGCATGAAATGGCGAGTAAAATGCACTATTAAACTTCTAGGGTAAGGCAAACAGAGACCCGATTAGATGATTTTATATTACGGTGAATATAAGAATGCAGCGTAATTCTATCATATTTGTTCAGTTTACGTCGCTCCTATTTCAGATGCGTATTGGGCTCAGCGGCATCTCAAAGCGCATGAAATGGCGAGTAAAATGCACTATTAAACTTCTAGGGTAAGGCAAACAGAGACCCGATTAGATCATTTTATATTGCGGTTAATATAAGAATTCAGCGTAATTCTATCACATTTGTTCAACTTACGTCGCTCCTATTTCAGATAGCGTACTGGGCTAGGCGGCATCTTAAAGCGCGTGGAAGGGCGAGTAAAATGCACTACTAAACTTCAATGATAGGGAATCGGAGTCCCGATTAGATCATTTTATATTTTGATTAATATAAGAATGCAGCGTAATTCTCTCACATTTGTTCAATTTACGTCGCTCCTATTTCAGATAGCTTATTGGGCTAAGCGGCATCTCAATGCGCATGAAATGGCGAGTAAAATGCACTGCTAAACTTGTAGGGTAGGGCAAACAGAGACCCGGTTAGATCATTTAATATTATGGTTAACTTAAGATGTCAGCAAAATTCTGTCACATTTGTTCAATTTACGTCGCTCCAATTTCAGATAGCGTACTGGGCTGGGCAGCATCTTAAAGCGCATGAAATGGCGAGCAATGTGCAGTATTAAACTTCTAGGATAAGGCAAACAGAGACCCGATTAGATAATTTTATATTACGGTTAATATAAGAATTCAGGGTAATTCTATCACGTTTTTTCAATGTACGACGCTCCTATTTCAGATAGCGTATTGGGCTAAGCGGCATCTGAAAGCGCATGAAATGGCGAGTAAAATACACTGTTAAACTTCTAGGGTAGGGCAAACAGAGACCCGACTAGATCATTTTATATTTTGGTTAATATAAGAATTCAGCGAAATTCTATCACAATTGTTCAATTTACGTCGCTCATATTTCAGATAGCGTATTGGGCTAAGCGGCATCTCAAAGCGCATGGAATGGCGAGTAAAATGCACTGCTAAACTTGTAGGGTATGGCAAACACAGACCCGATTAGATCATTTTATATTATGGTTAATTTAAGATGTCAGCAAAATTCTGTCACATTTGTTTAATTTACGTCGCTCCAATTTCAGATAGCGTACTGGGCTAGGCGGCATCTTAAAGCGCGTGGAATGGCGATCAAAATGCACTATTAAACTTCTATGATAGGGCAATCAGAGACCCGACTAGATCATTTTATATTTTGGTTGAAATAAGAATTCAGCGAAATTCTATCACAATTGTTCAATTTACGTCGCTCTTATTTCAGATAGCGTATTGGGCTAAGCGGCATCTCAAAGCGCATGAAATGACGAGTGAAATGCACTATTAAACATCTATGATAGGGTAAACAGAGACCCGATTAGATCATTTTATATTATGGTTAATTTAAGAATTCAGGCAAATTCTATCACATTTGTTCAACTTACGTCGCTCCTATTTCAGATAGCGTACTGGGCTAGGCGGAATCTTAAAGCGCGTGGATTGGCGAGTAAAATGCACTATTAAACTTCTATGATAGGGCAATCAGAGACCCGATTAGATCATTTTATATTTTGGTTAATATAAGAATTCAGCGAAATTCTATCACAATTGTTCTATTTACGTCGCTCCTATTTCAGATAGCGTACTGGGCTAGGCGGCATCTTAAAGCGCGCGGAAGGGCGAGTAAAATACACTGTTAAACTTCTATGATAGGGCAATCACAGACCCGATTAGATCACTTTATATTTTGGTTATTATAAGAATTCAGCGAAATTCTATCACATTTGTTCAATTTACGTCGCTCCTATTTCAGATAGCTTATTGGGCTAAGTGGCATCTCAAAGCGCATGAAATGGCGAGCGAAATGCACTATTAAACTTCTAGGGTAGGGCGAACAAAGACCCGATTAGATCATTTTACATTAAGGTGTATATAAGAATTCAGGGAAATTCTATCACATTTGTTCAATTTACGTCGCTCCTATTTCAGATTGCGTATTGGGCTAAGCGGCATCTCAAAGCGCATGAAATGGCGAGTAAAATGCACTATTAAACTTCTAGGGTAAGGCAAGCAGAGACCCGATTAGATCATTTTATATTACGGTTAATATAAGAATTCAGCGTAATTCTATCATATTTGTTCAACTTACGTCGCTCGTATTTCAGATAGCGTACTGGGCTAGGCGGAATCTTAAAGCGCGTGGATTGGCGAGTAAAATGCACTATTAAACTTCTATGATATGGCAATCATTGACCCGTTTAGATCATTTTATATTTTGTTTAATATAAGATTTCAGGGAAATTCTATCACATTTGTTCAATTTACGTCGCTCCTATTTCAGATAGCGTATTGGGCTAAGCGGCATCTCAAATCACATGAAATGGCGAGTAAAATGCACCATTAAACTTCTAGGGTAAGGCAAACAGAGACCCGATTAGATCATTTTATATTATGGTTAATTTAAGAATTCAGCCAAATTCTGTCACATTTGTTCAATTTACGTCGCTACTATTTCAGATAGCGTCTTGGGCTAAGCGGCATCTCAAAGCGCATGAAATGGCGCGTAAAATGCACTATTAAACTTCTAGGGTAAGGCAAACAGAGACCCGATTAGATGATTTTATATTACGGTTAATATAAGAATGCAGCGTAATTCTATCATATTTGTTCAATTTACGTCGCTCCTATTTCAGATGCGTATTGGGCTAAGCGGCATCTCAAAGCGCATGAAATGGCGAGTAAAATGCACTATTAAACTTCTAGGGTAAGGCAAACAGAGACCCGATTAGATCATTTTATATTGCGGTTAATATAAGAATTCAGCGTAATTCTATCACATTTGTTCAACTTACGTCGCTCCTATTTCAGATAGCGTACTGGGCTAGGCGGCATCTTAAAGCGCGTGGAAGGGCGAGTAAAATGCACTACTAAACTTCTATGATAGGGAATCGGAGTCCCGATTAGATCATTTTATATTTTGGTTAATATAAGAATTCAGCGTAATTCTATCACATTTGTTCAATATACGTCGCTCCTATTTCAGATAGCGTACTGGGCTAGGCGGCATCTTAAAGCGCGTGGAGTGACGAGTAAAATGCACTATTAAACTTCTATGATAGGGCAATCAGAGACCCGATTAGATCATTTTATATTTTGGTTAATATAAGAATTCAGCGAAATTCTATCACATTTGTTCAATTTACGTCGCTCCTATTTCAGATAGCTTATTGGGCTAAGCGGCATCTCAAAGCGCATGAAATGACGAGTGAAAGGCACTATTAAACTTCTAGGGTTGGGCGAACAAAGACCCGATTAGATCATTTTACATTAAGATTATTATAAGAATTCAGCGAAATTCTATCACATTTCTTCAATTTACGTCGCTCCTATTTCAGATAGCGTATTGGGCTAAGCGGCATCTCAAAGCGCATGAAATGGCGAGCAAAATGCACTGCTAAACTTGTAGGGTAGGGCAAACAGAGACCCGATTAGATCATTTTATATTATGGTTAATTTAAGATGTCAGTAAAATTCAGTCACATTTGTTCAATTTATGTCGCTCCAATTTCAGATAGCGTGCTGGGCTAGGCGGCATCTTAAAGCGCGTGGAATGGCGAGCAAAATGCACTATTAAACTTCTATGATAGGGCAATCAGAGACCCGACTAGATCATTTTATATATTGGTTAATATAAGAATTCAGCGAAATTCTATTACAATTGTTCAATTTACGTCGCTCCTATTTCAGATAGCGTATTGGGCTAAGCGGCATCTCAAAGCGCATGAAATGACGAGTGAAAGGCACTATTAAACTTCTAGGGTAGGGCGAACAGAGACCCGATTAGATCATTTTACATTAAGGTTAATATAAGAATTCAGGGATATTTTATCACATTTGTTCAATTTACGTCGCTCCTATTTCAGATAGCGTTTTGGGCTAAGCGGCATCTCAAAGCGCATGAAGTGGCGAGTAAAATGCACTGCTAAACTTGTAGGGTAGGGCAAACAGAGACCCGATTAGATCATTTTATAATACGGTTAATATAAGAATGCAGCGTAATTCTCTCACATTTGTTCAATTTACGTCGCTCCTATTTCAGATAGCGTATTGGTCTAAGCGGCATCTCAAAGCGCATGAAATGGCGATTAAAATGCGCTGTTAAACTTCTTGGGTAGGGCAAACAGAGACCCGATTAGATCATTTGATATTATGGTTAATTTAAGAATTCAGCGAAATTCTATCACATTTGTTCAATGGACGTCGCTCCTCTTTCAGATAGCGTACTGGGATAGGCGGAATCTTAAAGCGCGTGGATGTGCGAGTAAAATGCACTATTAAACTTCTATGATAGGGCAATCGGAGACCCGATTAGATCATTTTATATTACGGTTAATATAAGAATTCAGCGTAATTCTATCACATTTGTTCAATTTACGTTGCTCCTATTTCAGATAGCGTATTGGGCTAAGCGGCACCTCAAAGCGCATGAAATGACGAGTGAAATGCACTATTAAACTTCTAGGGCTGGGCGAACAAAGACCCGATTAGATCATTTTACATTAAGATTATTATAAGAATTCAGCGAAATTCTATCACATTTCTTCAATTTACGTCGCTCCTATTTCAGATAGCGTATTGGGCTAAGCGGCATCTCAAAGCGCATGAAATGACGAGTGAAATGCACTATTAAACATCTATGATAGGGCAAACAGAGACCCGATTAGATCATTTTAAATTATGGTTAATTTAAGATTTCAGCGAAATTCTCTCACATTTGTTCAATTTACGTCGCTCCTATTTCAGATAGCGTATTGGGCTAAGCGGCATCTCAAAGCGCATGAAATGGCGAGTAAAATGCACTATTAAACTTCTAGGGTAGGGCAAACAGAGACCCGGTTAGATCATTTTATATTATGGTTAATTTAAGAATGCAGCGTAATTCTATCACATTTGTTTAACTTACGTCGCTCCTATTTCAGATAGCGTACTGGGCTAGGCGGCATCTTAAAGCGCGTGGAAGGGCGAGTAAAATGCACTACTAAACTTCTATGATAGGGCAATCAGAGTCCCGACTAGATCATTTTATATTTTGGTTAATATAAGAATTCAGCGAAATTCTATCACATTTGTTCAATTTACGTTGCTCCTATTTCAGATAGCGTATTGGGCTAAGCGGCGCCTCAAAGCGCATGAAATGACGAGTGAAAGGCACTATTAAACTTCTAGGGTAGGGCGAACAAAGACCCGATTAGATCATTTTACATTAAGGTGTATATAAGAATTCAGGGAAATTCTATCACATTTGTTCAATTTACGTCGCTCCTATTTCAGATAGCGTATTGGGCTAAGCGCCATCTCAAAGCGCATGAAATGGCGAGCAAAGTGCACTATTAAACTTCTAGGGTAGGGCAAACAGAGACCCGATTAGATAATTTTATATTACGGTTAATATAATAATTGAGCGTAATTCTATCACATTTGTTCAAGTTACGTCGCTCCTATTTCAGATAGCGTACTGGGCTAGGCGGCATCTCAAAGCGCATGAAATGACGAGTGAAATGCACTATTAAACATCTATGATAGGGCAATCAGAGACCCGATTAGATCATTTTATATTTTGGTTAATATAAGAATTCAGCGAAATTCTATCAGATTTGTTCAATTTACGTCGCTCCTATGTCAGATAGCTTATTGGGCTAAGCGGCATCTCAAAGCGCATGAAATGGCGAGTAAAATGCACTGTTAAACTTCTAGGGTATGACAAACAGTGACCCGATTAGATCATTTCATATTATGGTTTATTTAACAATTCAGAAAAATTCTATCACATTTGTTCAATTTACGTCGCTCCTATTTCAGATAGCTTATTGGGCTAAGGGGCGTCTCAAAGCGAATGAAATGACGAGTGAAATGCACTAGTAAACTTCTAGGATAAGGCAAACAGAGACCCGATTTGATCATTTTATATTACGGTTAATATAAGAATTTAGAGTAATTCTATCACATTTGTTCAATTTACGTCGCTCCTATTTCAGATAGCTTATTGGGCTAAGCGGCATCTCAAAGCGCATGAAATGGCGAGTAAAATGCACTGCTAAACTTGTAGGGTAGGGCAAACAGAGACCCGATTAGATCATTTTATATTATGGTTAATTTAAGATGTCAGCAAAATTCTGTCACGTTTGTTCAATTTACGTCGCTCCAATTTTAGATAGCGTACTGGGCTGGGCAGCATCTTAAAGCGCGTGGAATGGCGAGCAAAATGCACTATTAAACTTCTATGATAGGGCAATCAGAGACCCGACTAGATCATTTTATATTTTGGTTAATATAAGAATTCAGCGAAATTCTATCACAATTGTTCAATTTACGTCGCTCCTATTTCAGATAGCGTATTGGGCTAAGCGGCATCTCAAAGCGCATGAAATGGCGAGTGAAATGAACTATTAAATATCTATGATAGGGCAAACAGAGACCCGATTAGATCATTTTATATTATGATTAATTTAAGAATTCAGCGAAATTCTCTCACATTTGTTCAATTTACGTCGCACCTATTTCAGATAGCGTATTGGGCTAAGCGGCATCTCAAAGTGCATGAAATGGCGAGTAAAATGCACTATTAAACTTCTAGTGTAGGGCAAACAGAGACCCGGTTAGATCATTTTATATTATGGTTAATTTAAGAATTCAACGTAATTCTATCACATTTGTTCAACTTACGTCGCTCCTATTTCAGATAGCGTACTGGGCTAGGCGGCATCTTAAAGCGCGTGGAAGGGCGAGTAAAATGCACTATTACACTTCTAGGGTAGGGCGAACAGAGACCCGATTAGATCATTTTACATTAAGGTTAATATAAGTATTCCGGGGTATTCTATCACATTTGTTCAATTTACGTCGCTCCTATTTCAGATAGCGTATTGGGCTAAGCTGCTTCTCAAAGCGCATGAAATGGCGATTAAAATGCACTGTTCAACTTCTAGGGTAGGGCAAACAGAGACCCGATTAGATCATTTTATATTATGGTTAATTTAAGAATTCAGACAAATTCTATCACATTTGTTTAATTTACGTCGCTCCTATTTCAGATAGCGTACTGGGCTAGGCGGCATCTTAAAGCGTATGAAATGACGAGTGAAACGCACTATTAAACTTCTAGGGTAGGGCGAACAGAGAACCGATTAGATAATTTTACATTAAGGTTAATATAAGAATTCAGCGTAATTCTATCACATTTGTTCATCTTACGTCGCTCCTATTTCAGATAGCGTACTGGGCTAGGCGGCATCTTAAAGCGCGTGGAAGGGCGAGTAAAATGCACTACTAAACTTCTATGATAGGGAATCAGAGTCCCGATTAGATCATTTTATATTTTGGTTAATATAAGAATTCTGCGAAATTCTATCACATTTGTTCAATTTACGTCGCTACTATTTCAGATAGCTTATTGGGCTAAGATGCATCTCAAAGCGCATGAAATGACGAGTGAAATGCACTATTAAACTTCTATGATAAGGCAAACAGAGACCCGATTAGATCATTTTATATTACGGTTAATATAAGAATTCAGCGTAATTCTATCACATTTGTTCAACTTACGTCGCTCCTATTTCAGATAGCGTAGTGGGCTAGGCGGCATCTTAAATCGCGTGGAAGGGCGAGTAAAATGCACTACTAAACTTCTATGATAGGGAATCAGAGTCCCGATTAGATCATTTTATATTTTGGTTAATATAAGAATTCAGCGAAATTCTATCACATTTGTTCAATTTACGTCGCTCCTATTTCAGATAGCGTATTGGGCTAAGCGGCATCTGAAAGCGCATGAAATGACGAGTGAAACGCACTATTAAACTTCTAGGGTAGGGCGAACAGAGACCCGATTAGATCATTTTACATTAAGGTTAATATAAGTATTCCGGGGTATTCTATCACATTTGTTCAATTTACGTCGCTCCTATTTCAGATAGCGTATTGGGCTAAGCTGCTTCTCAAAGCGCATGAAATGGCGATTAAAATGCACTATTAAACTTCTAGGGTAGGGCAAACAGAGACCCGATTAGATCATTTTATATTACGGTTAATTTAAGAATTCAGACAAATTCTATCACATTTGTTTAATTTACGTCGCTCCTATTTCAGATAGCGTACTGGGCTAGGCGGCATCTTAAAGCGCATGAAATGACGAGTGAAACGCACTATTAAACTTCTAGGGTAGGGCGAACAGAGAACCGATTAGATCATTTTACATTAAGGTTAATATAAGTATTCCGGGGTATTCTATCACATTTGTTCAATTTACGTCGCTCCTATTTCAGATAGCGTATTGGGCTAAGCTGCTTCTCAAAGCGCATTAAATGGCGATTAAAATGCACTGTTAAACTTCTAGGGTAGGGCAAACAGAGACCCGATTAGATCATTTTATATTATGGTTAATTTAAGAATTCAGCCAAATTCTATCACATTTGTTTAATTTACGTCGCTCCTATTTCAGGTAGCGTATTGGGCTAAGCGGCATCTCAAAGCGCATGAAATGGCGATTAAAATGCACTGTTAAACTTCCAGGGTAGGGCAAACAGAGACCCGATTAGATCATTTCATGTTATGGTTTATTTAAGAATTCAGAAAAATTCTATCACATTTGTTCAATTTACGTCGCTCCTATTTCAGATAGCTTATTGGGCTAAGCGGCATCTCAAAGCGCATGAAATGGCGAGTGAAATGCACTGTTAGACTTCTAGGATAAGGCAAACAGAGACCCGATTAGATCATTTTATATTACGGTTAATATAAGAATTCAGCGTAATTCTATCACATTTGTTCAACTTACGTCGCTCCTATTTCAGATAGCGTATTGGGCTAAGCGGCATCTCAAAGCGCATGAAATGACGTGAGAAATGCACTATTAAACTTCTTGGGTAGGGCGAACAGAGACCCGATTACATCATTTTATATTATGGTTAATTTAAGAATTTTGCAAAATTCTATCACATTTGTTCAATTTACGTCGCTCCTATTTCAGATAGCGTACTGGGCTAAGCGGCATCTCAAAGCGCATGAAATGCCGAGTAAAATGCACAATTAAACTTCTAGGGTAAGGCAAACAGAGACCCGATTAGATCATTTTATAATACGGTTAATATAAGAATTCAGCGTAATTCTATCACGTTTGTTCAATTTACGTCGCTCCTATTTCAGATAGCTTATTGGGCTAAGCGGCATCTCAAAGCGCATGAAATGGCGATTAAAATGCGCTGTTAAACTTCTTGGGTAGGGCAAACAGAGACCCGATTAGATCATTTTATATTACGGTTAATATAAGAATTCAGCGAAATTCTATGACAATTGTTCAATTTACGTCGCTCCTATTTCAGATAGCGTATTGGGCTAAGCGGCATCTCAAAGCGCATGAAATGACGAGTGAAAGGCACTATTAAACTTCTAGGGTAGGGCGAACAGAGACCCGATTAGATCATTTTACATTAAGGTTAATATAAGAATTCAGCGAAATTCTATCACATTTCTTCAATTTACGTCGCTCCTATTTCAGATAGCGTATTGGGCTAAGCGGCATCTCAAAGCGCATGAAATGGCGAGTAAAATGCACTATTAAACTTCTAGGGTAGGGCAAACAGAGACCCGGTTAGATCATTTTATATTATGGTTAATTTAAGAATGCAGCGTAATTCTATCACATTTGTTTAACTTACGTCGCTCCTATTTCAGATAGCGTACTGGGCTAGGCGGCATCTTAAAGCGCGTGGAAGGGCGAGTAAAATGCACTACTAAACTTCTATGATAGGGCAATCAGAGTCCCGACTAGATCATTTTATATTTTGGTTAATATAAGAATTCAGCGAAATTCTATCACATTTGTTCAATTTACGTTGCTCCTATTTCAGATAGCGTATTGGGCTAAGCGGCGCCTCAAAGCGCATGAAATGACGAGTGAAAGGCACTATTAAACTTCTAGGGTAGGGCGAACAAAGACCCGATTAGATCATTTTACATTAAGGTGTATATAAGAATTCAGGGAAATTCTATCACATTTGTTCAATTTACGTCGCTCCTATTTCAGATAGCGTATTGGGCTAAGCGCCATCTCAAAGCGCATGAAATGGCGAGCAAAGTGCACTATTAAACTTCTAGGGTAGGGCAAACAGAGACCCGATTAGATAATTTTATATTACGGTTAATATAATAATTGAGCGTAATTCTATCACATTTGTTCAAGTTACGTCGCTCCTATTTCAGATAGCGTACTGGGCTAGGCGGCATCTCAAAGCGCATGAAATGACGAGTGAAATGCACTATTAAACATCTATGATAGGGCAATCAGAGACCCGATTAGATCATTTTATATTTTGGTTAATATAAGAATTCAGCGAAATTCTATCAGATTTGTTCAATTTACGTCGCTCCTATGTCAGATAGCTTATTGGGCTAAGCGGCATCTCAAAGCGCATGAAATGGCGAGTAAAATGCACTGTTAAACTTCTAGGGTAGGACAAACAGTGACCCGATTAGATCATTTCATATTATGGTTTATTTAACAATTCAGAAAAATTCTATCACATTTGTTCAATTTACGTCGCTCCTATTTCAGATAGCTTATTGGGCTAAGAGGCGTCTCAAAGCGAATGAAATGACGAGTGAAATGCACTAGTAAACTTCTAGGATAAGGCAAACAGAGACCCGATTTGATCATTTTATATTACGGTTAATATAAGAATTTAGAGTAATTCTATCACATTTGTTCAATTTACGTCGCTCCTATTTCAGATAGCTTATTGGGCTAAGCGGCATCTCAAAGCGCATGAAATGGCGAGTAAAATGCACTGCTAAACTAGTAGGGTAGGGCAAACAGAGACCCGATTAGATCATTTTATATTATGGTTAATTTAAGATGTCAGCAAAATTCTGTCACGTTTGTTCAATTTACGTCGCTCCAATTTCAGATAGCGTACTGGGCTGGGCAGCATCTTAAAGCGCGTGGAATGGCGAGCAAAATGCACTATTAAACTTCTATGATAGGGCAATCAGAGACCCGACTAGATCATTTTATATTTTGGTTAATATAAGAATTCAGCGAAATTCTATCACAATTGTTCAATTTACGTCGCTCCTATTTCAGATAGCGTATTGGGCTAAGCGGCATCTCAAAGCGCATGAACTGGCGAGTGAAATGCACTATTAAATATCTATGATAGGGCAAACAGAGACCCGATTAGATCATTTTATATTATGATTAATTTAAGAAGTCAGCGAAATTCTATCACATTTGTTCAATTTACGTCGCACCTATTTCAGATAGCGTATTGGGCTAAGCGGCATCTCAAAGTGCATGAAATGGCGAGTAAAATGCACTATTAAACTTCTAGTGTAGGGCAAACAGAGACCCGGTTAGATCATTTTATATTATGGTTAATTTAAGAATTCAACGTAATTCTATCACATTTGTTCAACTTACGTCGCTCCTATTTCAGATAGCGTACTGGGCTAGGCGGCATCTTAAAGCGCGTGGAAGGGCGAGTAAAATGCACTATTACACTTCTAGGGTAGGGCGAACAGAGACCCGATTAGATCATTTTACATTAAGGTTAATATAAGTATTCCGGGGTATTCTATCACATTTGTTCAATTTACGTCGCTCCTATTTCAGATAGCGTATTGGGCTAAGCTGCTTCTCAAAGCGCATGAAATGGCGATTAAAATGCACTGTTAAACTTCTAGGGTAGGGCAAACAGAGACCCGATTAGATCATTTTATATTATGGTTAATTTAAGAATTCAGACAAATTCTATCACATTCGTTTAATTTACGTCGCTCCTATTTCAGATAGCGTACTGGGCTAGGCGGCATCTTAAAGCGCATGAAATGACGAGTGAAACGCACTATTAAACTTCTAGGGTAGGGCGAACAGAGAACCGATTAGATAATTTTACATTAAGGTTAATATAAGAATTCAGCGTAATTCTATCACATTTGTTCATCTTACGTCGCTCCTATTTCAGATAGCGTACTGGGCTAGGCGGCATCTTAAAGCGCGTGGAAGGGCGAGTAAAATGCACTACTAAACTTCTATGATAGGGAATCAGAGTCCCGATTAGATCATTTTATATTTTGGTTAATATAAGAATTCTGCGAAATTCTATCACATTTGTTCAATTTACGTCGCTACTATTTCAGATAGCTTATTGGGCTAAGATGCATCTCAAAGCGCATGAAATGACGAGTGAAATGCACTATTAAACTTCTATGATAAGGCAAACAGAGACCCGATTAGATCATTTTATATTACGGTTAATATAAGAATTCAGCGTAATTCTATCACATTTGTTCAACTTACGTCGCTCCTATTTCAGATAGCGTAGTGGGCTAGGCGGCATCTTAAATCGCGTGGAAGGGCGAGTAAAATGCACTACTAAACTTCTATGATAGGGAATCAGAGTCCCGATTAGATCATTTTATATTTTGGTTAATATAAGAATTCAGCGAAATTCTATCACATTTGTTCAATTTACGTCGCTCCTATTTCAGATAGCGTATTGGGCTAAGCGGCATCTGAAAGCGCATGAAATGACGAGTGAAACGCACTATTAAACTTCTAGGGTAGGGCGAACAGAGACCCGATTAGATCATTTTACATTAAGGTTAATATAAGTATTCCGGGGTATTCTATCACATTTGTTCAATTTACGTCGCTCCTATTTCAGATAGCGTATTGGGCTAAGCTGCTTCTCAAAGCGCATGAAATGGCGATTAAAATGCACTATTAAACTTCTAGGGTAGGGCAAACAGAGACCCGATTAGATCATTTTATATTATGGTTAATTTAAGAATTCAGACAAATTCTATCACATTTGTTTAATTTACGTCGCTCCTATTTCAGATAGCGTACTGGGCTAGGCGGCATCTTAAAGCGCATGAAATGACGAGTGAAACGCACTATTAAACTTCTAGGGTAGGGCGAACAGAGAACCGATTAGATCATTTTACATTAAGGTTAATATAAGTATTCCGGGGTATTCTATCACATTTGTTCAATTTACGTCGCTCCTATTTCAGATAGCGTATTGGGCTAAGCTGCTTCTCAAAGCGCATTAAATGGCGATTAAAATGCACTGTTAAACTTCTAGGGTAGGGCAAACAGAGACCCGATTAGATCATTTTATATTATGGTTAATTTAAGAATTCAGCCAAATTCTATCACATTTGTTTAATTTACGTCGCTCCTATTTCAGGTAGCGTATTGGGCTAAGCGGCATCTCAAAGCGCATGAAATGGCGATTAAAATGCACTGTTAAACTTCCAGGGTAGGGCAAACAGAGACCCGATTAGATCATTTCATGTTATGGTTTATTTAAGAATTCAGAAAAATTCTATCACATTTGTTCAATTTACGTCGCTCCTATTTCAGATAGCTTATTGGGCTAAGCGGCATCTCAAAGCGCATGAAATGACGAGTGAAATGCACTATTAGACTTCTAGGATAAGGCAAACAGAGACCCGATTAGATCATTTTATATTACGGTTAATATAAGAATTCAGCGTAATTCTATCACATTTGTTCAACTTACGTCGCTCCTATTTCAGATAGCGTATTGGGCTAAGCGGCATCTCAAAGCGCATGAAATGACGTGAGAAATGCACTATTAAACTTCTTGGGTAGGGCGAACAGAGACCCGATTACATCATTTTATATTATGGTTAATTTAAGAATTCTGCAAAATTCTATCACATTTGTTCAATTTACGTCGCTCCTATTTCAGATAGCGTACTGGGCTAAGCGGCATCTCAAAGCGCATGAAATGCCGAGTAAAATGCACAATTAAACTTCTAGGGTAAGGCAAACAGAGACCCGATTAGATCATTTTATAATACGGTTAATATAAGAATTCAGCGTAATTCTATCACGTTTGTTCAATTTACGTCGCTCCTATTTCAGATAGCTTATTGGGCTAAGCGGCATCTCAAAGCGCATGAAATGGCGATTAAAATGCGCTGTTAAACTTCTTGGGTAGGGCAAACAGAGACCCGATTAGATCATTTTATATTACGGTTAATATAAGAATTCAGCGAAATTCTATTACAATTGTTCAATTTACGTCGCTCCTATTTCAGATAGCGTATTGGGCTAAGCGGCATCTCAAAGCGCATGAAATGACGAGTGAAAGGCACTATTAAACTTCTAGGGTAGGGCGAACAGAGACCCGATTAGATCATTTTACATTAAGGTTAATATAAGAATTCAGGGATATTTTATCACATTTGTTCAATTTACGTCGCTCCTATTTCAGATAGCGTATTGGGCTAAGCGGCATCTCAAAGCGCATGAAGTGGCGAGTAAAATGCACTGCTAAACTTGTAGGGTAGGGCAAACAGAGACCCGATTAGATCATTTTATAATACGGTTAATATAAGAATGCAGCGTAATTCTCTCACATTTGTTCAATTTACGTCGCTCCTATTTCAGATAGCGTATTGGTCTAAGCGGCATCTCAAAGCGCATGAAATGGCGATTAAAATGCGCTGTTAAACTTCTTGGGTAGGGCAAACAGAGACCCGATTAGATCATTTGATATTATGGTTAATTTAAGAATTCAGCGAAATTCTATCACATTTGTTCAATGGACGTCGCTCCTCTTTCAGATAGCGTACTGGGATAGGCGGAATCTTAAAGCGCGTGGATGTGCGAGTAAAATGCACTATTAAACTTCTATGATAGGGCAATCGGAGACCCGATTAGATCATTTTATATTACGGTTAATATAAGAATTCAGCGTAATTCTATCACATTTGTTCAATTTACGTTGCTCCTATTTCAGATAGCGTATTGGGCTAAGCGGCACCTCAAAGCGCATGAAATGACGAGTGAAATGCACTATTAAACTTCTAGGGCTGGGCGAACAAAGACCCGATTAGATCATTTTACATTAAGATTATTATAAGAATTCAGCGAAATTCTATCACATTTGTTCAATTTACGTCGCTCCTATTTCAGATAGCGTATTGGGCTAAGCGGCATCTCAAAGCGCATGAAATGACGAGTGAAATGCACTATTAAACTTCTATGATAGGGCAAACAGAGACCCGATTAGATCATTTTAAATTATGGTTAATTTAAGAATTCAGCGAAATTCTATCACATTTGTTCAATTTACGTCGCTCCTATTTCAGATAGCGTATTGGGCTAAGCGGCATCTCAAAGCGCATGAAATGGCGAGTAAAATGCACTATTAAACTTCTAGGGTAGGGCAAACAGAGACCCGGTTAGATCATTTTATATTATGGTTAATTTAAGAATGCAGCGTAATTCTATCACATTTGTTCAACTTACGTCGCTCCTATTTCAGATAGCGTACTGGGCTAGGCGGCATCTTAAAGCGCGTGGAAGGGCGAGTAAAATGCACTACTAAACTTCTATGATAGGGCAATCAGAGTCCCGACTAGATCATTTTATATTTTGGTTAATATAAGAATTCAGCGAAATTCTATCACATTTGTTCAATTTACGTTGCTCCTGTTTCAGATAGCGTATTGGGCCATGCGGCGCCTCAAAGCGCATGAAATGACGAGTGAAAGGCACTATTAAACTTCTAGGGTAGGGCGAACAAAGACCCGATTAGATCATTTTACATTAAGGTGTATATAAGAATTCAGGGAAATTCTATCACATTTGTTCAATTTACGTCGCTCCTATTTCAGATAGCGTATTGGGCTAAGGGCCATCTCAAAGCGCATGAAATGGCGAGCAAAGTGCACTATTAAACTTCTAGGGTAGGGCAAACAGAGACCCGATTAGATAATTTTATATTACGGTTAATATAATAATTGAGCGTAATTCTATCACATTTGTTCAAGTTACGTCGCTCCTATTTCAGATAGCGTACTGGGCTAGGCGGCATCTTAAAGCGCGTGGAAGGGCGAGTAAAATGCACTACTAAACTTCTATGATAGGGCAATCAGAGTCCCGACTAGATCATTTTATATTTTGGTTAATATAAGAATTCTGCGAAATTCTATCACATTTGTTCAATTTACGTCGCTCCTATTTCAAATAGCGTATTGGGCTACGCGGCATCACAAAGCGCATGAAATGGCGAGTGAAATGCACCATTAGACTTCTATGGTAGAGCGAACAGAGACCCGATTAGATCATTTTACATTAAGGTTAATATACGGATTCACGGAAATTCTATCACATTTGTTCAATTTACGTCGCTCCTATTTCAGATAGCGTATTGGGCTATGCGGCATCACAAAGCGCATCAAATGGCGAATAAAATGCACTATTAAACTTCTAGGCTAGGGCGAACAGAGACCTGATTAGATAATTTTACATTCTGGTTAATAAAATAATTCAGCGAAATTCTGTCACATTTGTTCAACCTACGTCGCTCCTATTTCAGATAGCGTATTGGGATAAGCGGCATCGAAAAGCGCATGAAATGGCGAGTACAATGCACTATTAAACTTCTAGGGTAGGGCAAACAGAGACCCGATTAGATCATTTTATATTATGGTTAATTTAAGAATTCAGCAAAATTCTATCACATTTGTTCAATTTACGTCGCTCCTATTTCGGATAGCGTACTGGGCTAGGCGGCATCCTAAAGCGCGTGGAGTGGCGAGTAAAATGCACTATTAAACTTGTATGATAGGGCAATCAGAGACGCGATTAGATCATTTTATATTTTGTTTAATACAAGATTTCAGGGAAATATTATCACATTTGTTCAATTCGTGTCGCTCATATTTCAGATAGCGTATTGGGCTAAGCGGCATCTCAAAGCGCATGAAATGGCGAGTAAAATGCACTATTAAACTTCTAGGGTAGGGCAAACAGAGACCCGATTAGATCATTTTATATTATGGTTAATTTAAGAATTCAGCAAGATTCTATCACATTTGTTTAACTTACGTCGCTCCTATTTCAGATAGCGTACTGGGCTAGGCGGCATCTTAAAGCGCGTGGAAGGGCGAGTAAAATGCACTACTAAACTTCTATGATAGGGCAATCAGAGTCCCGACTAGATCATTTTATATTTTGGTTAATATAAGAATTCAGCGAAATTCTATCACATTTGTTCAATTTACGTTGCTCCTGTTTCAGATAGCGTATTGGGCCATGCGGCGCCTCAAAGCGCATGAAATGACGAGTGAAAGGCACTATTAAACTTCTAGGGTAGGGCGAACAAAGACCCGATTAGATCATTTTACATTAAGGTGTATATAAGAATTCAGGGAAATTCTATCACATTTGTTCAATTTACGTCGCTCCTATTTCAGATAGCGTATTGGGCTAAGCGCCATCTCAAAGCGCATGAAATGGCGAGCAAAGTGCACTATTAAACTTCTAGGGTAGGGCAAACAGAGACCCGATTAGATAATTTTATATTACGGTTAATATAATAATTGAGCGTAATTCTATCACATTTGTTCAAGTTACGTCGCTCCTATTTCAGATAGCGTACTGGGATAAGCGGCATCGAAAAGCGCATGAAATGGCGAGTACAATGCACTATTAAACTTCTAGGGTAGGGCAAACAGAGACCCGATTAGATCATTTTATATTATGGTTAATTTAAGAATTCAGCAAAATTCTATCACATTTGTTCAATTTACGTCGCTCCTATTTCGGATAGCGTACTGGGCTAGGCGGCATCCTAAAGCGCGTGGAGTGGCGAGTAAAATGCACTATTAAACTTGTATGATAGGGCAATCAGAGACGCGATTAGATCATTTTATATTTTGTTTAATACAAGATTTCAGGGAAATATTATCACATTTGTTCAATTCGTGTCGCTCATATTTCAGATAGCGTATTGGGCTAAGCGGCATCTCAAAGCGCATGAAATGGCGAGTAAGATGCACTATTAAACTCCTAGGGTAGGGCAAACAGAGACCCGATTAGATCATTTTATATTATGGTTAATTTAAGAATTCAGCAAGATTCTATCACATTTGTTGAATTTACGTCGCTCCTATTTCAAATAGCGTACTGGGCTAGGCGGCATCTTAAAGCGCGTGGAACGGCGAGTAAAATGCACTGCTAAACTTCTATGATAGGGCAGTCAGAGACCCGATTAGATCATTTTATATTTTGTTTAATATAAGATTTCAGGGAAATCCTATCACATTTGTTCTATTTACGTCGCTCCTATTTCAGTTAGCGTATTGGGCTAACCGGCATCTCAAAGCGCATGAAATGGCGAATAAAATGGACTATTAAACTTCTAGGGTAGGGCAAACAGAGACCCGATTAGATCCTTTTAAATTATGGTTAATTTAAGAAATCAGCAAAATTCTATCACATTTGTTCAACTTACGTCGCTCCTATTTCAGATAGCGTACTGGGCTAGGCGGCATCTTAAAGCGCGTGGAATGGCGAGTAAAATGCACTACTAAACTTCTATGATAGGGCAATCAGAGACCCGATTAGATCATTTTATATTTTGTATAATATCAGATTTCAGGGAATTTCTATCACATTTGTTCAATTTACGTCGCTCCTATTTCAGATAGCGTATTGGGCTAAGCGGCATCTCAAAGCGCATGAAATGGCGAGTAAAATGCACTGTTAGACTTCTATGGTAGGGCGAACAGAGACCCGATTAGATCATTTTATATTATGGTTAATGTATGAATTCAGCAAAATTCTATCACATTTGTTCAATTTACGTCGCTCCTATTTCAGATAGCGTACTGGGTTCGGCCGCATCTTAAAGGGCGTGGAATGGCGAGTGAAATGCACTATTAGACTTCTATGGTAGGGCGAACAGAGACCCGATTAGATCATTTTATATTATGGTTAATTTAAGAATTCAGCGAAATTCTATCACATTTGTTGAATTTACGTCGCTCCTATTTCAGATAGCGTACTGGGCTAGGCGGCATCTTAAAGCGCGTGGAATGGCGAGTAAAATGCACTGTTAAACTTCTATGATAGGGCAGTCAAAGACCCGATTAGATCATTTTATATTTTGTTTAATATAAGATTTCAGGGAAATTCTATCACATTTGTTCAATTTACGTCGCTCCTATTTCAGATAGCGTATTGGGCAGAGCGGCATCTCAAAGCGCATGAAATGACGAGTAAAATGCACTATTAAACTTCTAGGGTAGGGCAAACAGAGACCCGATTAGATCATTTTATATTATGGTTAATTTATGAATTGAGCGAAATTCTATCACATTCGTTCAATTTACGTCGCTCCTATTTCAGATAGCGTATTGGGCCAAGCGGCATCTCAAAGCGCATGAAATGACGAGTAAAATGCACTGTTAAACTTCTAGGGTAGGGCAAGCAGAAACCCGATTAGATCATTTTATATTATGGTTAATTTATGAATTCAGCAAAATTCTATCACATTCGTTCAATTTACGTCGCTCCTATTTCAGATAGCGTATTGGGCTATGCGGCATCACAAAGCGCATCAAATGGCGCATAAAATGCACTATTAAACTTCTAGGCTAGGGCGAACAGAGACCTGATTAGATAATTTTACATTCTGGTTAATAAAATAATTCAGCGAAATTCTATCACATTTGTTCAACTTTCGATGCTCCTATTTCAGATAGCGTATTGGGTTAAGCGGCATCTCAAAGCGCATGAAATGGCGAGTACAATGCACTATTAAACTTCTAGGGTAGGGCAAACAGAGACCCGATTAGATCATTTTATATTATGGTTAATTTAAGAATTCAGCAAAATTCTATCACATTTGTTCAATTTACGTCGCTCCTATTTCGGATAGCGTACTGGGCTAGGCGGCATCCTAAAGCGCGTGGAGTGGCGAGTAAAATGCACTATTAAACTTGTATGATAGGGCAATCAGAGACGCGATTAGATCATTTTATATTTTGTTTAATACAAGATTTCAGGGAAATATTATCACATTTGTTCAATTCGTGTCGCTCATATTTCAGATAGCGTATTGGGCTAAGCGGCATCTCAAAGCGCATGAAATGGCGAGTAAGATGCACTATTAAACTCCTAGGGTAGGGCAAACAGAGACCCGATTAGATCATTTTATATTATGGTTAATTTAAGAATTCAGCAAGATTCTATCACATTTGTTGAAGTTACGTCGCTCCTATTTCAGATAGCGTACTGGGCTAGGCGGCATCTTAAAGCGCGTGGAACGGCGAGTAAAATGCACTGTTAAACTTCTATGATAGGGCAGTCAGAGACCCGATTAGATCATTTTATATTTTGTTTAATATAAGATATCAGGGAAATCCTATCACATTTGTTCTATTTACGTCGCTCCTATTTCAGTTAGCGTATTGGGCTAACCGGTATCTCAAAGCGCATGAAATGGCGAATAAAGTGGACTATTAAACTTCTAGGGTAGGGCAAACAGAGACCCGATTAGATCCTTTTAAATTATGGTTAATTTAAGAAATCAGCAAAATTCTATCACATTTGTTCAACTTACGTCGCTCCTATTTCAGATAGCGTACTGGGCTAGGCGGCATCTTAAAGCGCGTGGAATGGCGAGTAAAATGCACTACTAAACTTCTATGATAGGGCAATCAGAGACCCGATTAGATCATTATATATTTTGTATAATATCAGATTTCAGGGAATTTCTATCACATTTGTTCAATTTACGTCGCTCCTATTTCAGATAGCGCATTGGGCTAAGCGGCATCTGAAAGCGCATGAAATGGCGAGTAAAATGCACTGTTAGACTTCTATGGTAGGGCGAACAGAGACCCGATTAGATCATTTTATATTATGGTTAATGTATGAATTCAGCAAAATTCTATCACATTTGTTCAATTTACGTCGCTCCTATTTCAGATAGCGTACTGGGTTCGGCCGCATCTTAAAGCGCGTGGAATGGCGAGTGAAATGCACTATTAGACTTCTATGGTAGGGCGAACAGAGACCCGATTAGATCATTTTATATTATGGTTAATTTAAGAATTCAGCGAAATTCTATCACATTTGTTCAATTTACGTCGCTCCTATTTCAGATATCGTATTGGGCTAAGCGGCATCTCAAAGCGCATGAAATGACGAGTGAAATGCACTATTAAACTTCTAGGGTAGGGCGAACAGAGTCCCGATTAGATCATTTTACATTAAGGTTAATATAAGTATTCAGGGAGATTCTATCACATTTGTTCAATTTACGTCGCTCCTATTTCAGACAGCGTACTGGGCTAGGCGGCATCTTAAAGCGCGTGGAATGGCGAGTAAAATGCACTACTAAACTTCTATGATAGGGCAATCAGAGACCCGATTAGATCATTTTATATTTTGTTTAATATAAGATTTCAGGGAAATTCTATCACATTTGTTCAATTTACGTCGCTCCTATTTCAGATAGCGTATTGGGCTAAGCGGCAACTGAAAGGGCATGAAATGACGAGTGAAATGCACTATTAAACTTCTAGGGTAGGGCGAACAGAGACCCGATTAGATCATTTTACATTCTGCTTAATAAAATAATTCAGCGAAATTCTATCGCATTTGTTCAACTTTCGTTGCTCCTATTTCAGATAGCGTATTGGGTTAAGCGGCATCTCAAAGCGCATGAAATGGCGAATAAAATGCACTATTAAACTTCTAGGCTAGGGCGAACAGAGACCCGATCACATCATTTTATGTTATGGTTAATTTAAGAATTCAGCGTAATTCTATCACATTTGTTCAATTTACGTCGCTCCTATTTCAGATAACGTACTGGGCTAGGCGGCATCTTAAAGCGCACGAAATGGCGAGTGAAATGCACTATTAAACTTCTAGGGTAGGGCTATCGGAGACCCGATTAGATCATTTTACATTAAGGTTAATATAAGTATTCAGGGAAATTCTATCACATTTGTTCAATTTACGTCGCTGATATTTCAGATAGCGTATTGGGCTAAGCGGCATCTCAATGCGCATGAAATGGCGAGTGAAATGCACTATTAAACTTCTAGGACAGGGCAAACAGAGACCTGATTAGATCATTTTATGCTACGTTTAATTTAAGAATTCAGCAAAATTCTATCACAATTGTTCAATTTACGTCGCTCCTATTTCAGATAGCGTACTGGGCTTGGCTGGATCTTAAAGCGCGTGGAAGGGCGAGTAAAATGCACTACTAAACTTCTATGATACGGCAATCAGAGAGCCGATTAGATCATTTTATATTTTGGTTAATATAAGGATTCAGCGAAATTCTATAACATTTGTTCAATTTACGTCGCTCCTATTTCAGATAGCTAATTGGGCAAAGCGGCATCTCAAAGCGCATGAAATGACGAGTGAAATGCACTATTAATCTTCTAGGGTAGGGCGAACAGAGACCCGATTAGAACACTTTACATTAAGGTTAATATAAGAATTCAGCGAAAGTCTCTCACATTTGTTCAATTTACGTCGCTGATATTTCAGATAGCGTATTGGGCTAAGCGGCATCTCAATGCGCATGAAATGGCGAGTAAAATGCACTATTAAACTTCTAGGATAAGGCAAACAGAGACCCGATTCGATCATTTTATATTACGGTTAATATAAGAATTCAGCGTAATTCTATCACATTTGTTCAACGTACGTCGCTCCTATTTCAGATAGCGTACTGGGCTAGGCGGCATCTTAAAGCGCGTGGAATGGCGGGTAAAATGCACTATTAAACTTCTATGATAGGGCTAGCAGAGACCCGATTAGATCATTTTATATTACGGTTAATATAAGAATTCAGCGTAATTCTATCACATTTGTTCAACTTACGTCGCTCCTATTTCAGATAGCGTACTGGGCTAGGCGGCATCTTAAAGCGCGTGGAATGGCGGGTAAAATGCACTATTAAACTTCTATGATAGGGCTAGCAGAGACCCGATTAGATCATTTTATATTACGGTTAATATAAGAATTCAGCGTAATTCTATCACATTTGTTCAACTTACGTCGCTCCTATTTCAGATAGCGTATTGGCCTAAGCGGCATCTCAAAGCGCATGAAATGACGAGTGAAATGCACTATTAAACTTCTAGGATAAGGCAAACAGAGACCCGATTAGATCATTTTATATTACGGTTAATTTAAGAATTCAGCGTAATTCTATCACATTTGTTCAATTTACGTCGCTCCTATTTCAGATAGCGTATTGGGCTAAGCGGCATCTCAAAGCGCATGGAATGGCGAATAAAATGCACTGCTAAACTTGTAGGGTATGGCAAACAGAGACCCGATTAGATCATTTTATATTATGGTTAATTTAAGATGTCAGCAAAATTCTGTCACATTTGTTTAATTTACGTCGCTCCAATTTCAGATAGCGTACTGGGCTAAGCGGCATCTTAAAGCGCGTGGAACGGCGATCAAAATGCAATATTAAACTTCTATGATAGGGCAATCAGAGACCCGACTGGATCATTTTATATTTTGGTTAATATAAGAATTCAGCGAAATTCTATCACATTTGTTCAATTTACGTCGCTCCTATTTCAGATAGCGTATTGGGCTATGCGGCATCTCAAAGCGCATGAAATGACGAGTGAAAGGCACTATTAAACTTCTGGGGTAGGGCGAACAGAGAACCGATTAGATCATTTTACATTAAGGTTAATATAAGAATTCAGGGAAATTCTATCACGTTTGTTCAATTTACGTCGCTCCTATTTCAGATAGCGTATTGGGCTAAGCGGCATCTCAAACCGCATGAAATGGCGAGTAAAATGCACTGTTAAACATCTAGGGTAGGGCAAACAGAGACCCGATTAGATAATTTTATATTACGGTTAATATAATAATTGAGCGTAATTCTATCACATTTGTTCAACTTACGTCGCTCCTATTTCAGATAGCGTACTGGGCTATGCGGCATCTCAAAGCGCATGAAATGACGAGTGAAATGCACTATTAAACATCTATGATAGGGTAAACAGAGACCCGATTAGATCATTTTATATTATGGTTAATTTAAGAATTCAGCCAAATTCTATCACATTTGTTCAACTTACGTCGCTCCTATTTCAGATAGCGTACTGGGCTAGGCGGAATCTGAAAGCGCGTGGATTGGCGAGCAAAATGCACTATTAAACTTCTAGGCTAGGGCGAACAGAGACCCGATCACATCATTTTATGTTATGGTTAATTTAAGAATTCAGCGTAATTCTATCACATTTGTTCAATTTACGTCGCTCCTATTTCAGATAGCGTATTGGGCTAAGCGGCATCTCAAAGCGCATGAAATGACGAGTGAAAGGCACTATTAAACTTCTAGGGTAGGGCGAACAGAGACCCGATTAGATCATTTTACATTAAGGTTAATATAAGAATTCAGGGATATTTTATCACATTTGTTCAATTTACGTCGCTCCTATTTCAGATAGCGTATTGGGCTAAGCGGCATCTCAAAGCGCATGAAGTGGCGAGTAAAATGCACTGCTAAACTTGTAGGGTAGGGCAAACAGAGACCCGATTAGATCATTTTATAATACGGTTAATATAAGAATGCAGCGTAATTCTCTCACATTTGTTCAATTTACGTCGCTCCTATTTCAGATAGCGTATTGGGCTAAGCGGCATCTCAAAGCGCATGAAATGGCGATTAAAATGCGCTGTTAAACTTCTTGGGTAGGGCAAACAGAGACCCGATTAGATCATTTGATATTATGGTTAATTTAAGAATTCAGCGAAATTCTATCACATTTGTTCAATGGACGTCGCTCCTCTTTCAGATAGCGTACTGGGATAGGCGGAATCTTAAAGCGCGTGGATGTGCGAGTAAAATGCACTATTAAACTTCTATGATAGGGCAATCGGAGACCCGATTAGATCATTTTATATTACGGTTAATATAAGAATTCAGCGTAATTCTATCACATTTGTTCAATTTACGTTGCTCCTATTTCAGATAGCGTATTGGGCTAAGCGGCATCTCAAAGCGCATGAAATGACGAGTGAAATGCACTATTAAACTTCTAGGGCTGGGCGAACAAAGACCCGATTAGATCATTTTACATTAAGATTATTATAAGAATTCAGCGAAATTCTATCACATTTCTTCAATTTACGTCGCTCCTATTTCAGATAGCGTATTGGGCTAAGCGGCATCTCAAAGCGCATGAAATGACGAGTGAAATGCACTATTAAACATCTATGATAGGGCAAACAGAGACCCGATTAGATCATTTTAAATTATGGTTAATTTAAGAATTCAGCGAAATTCTCTCACATTTGTTCAATTTACGTCGCTCCTATTTCAGATAGCGTATTGGGCTAAGCGGCATCTCAAAGCGCATGAAATGGCGAGTAAAATGCACTATTAAACTTCTAGGGTAGGGCAAACAGAGACCCGGTTAGATCATTTTATATTATGGTTAATTTAAGAATGCAGCGTAATTCTATCACATTTGTTTAACTTACGTCGCTCCTATTTCAGATAGCGTACTGGGCTAGGCGGCATCTTAAAGCGCGTGGAAGGGCGAGTAAAATGCACTACTAAACTTCTATGATAGGGCAATCAGAGTCCCGACTAGATCATTTTATATTTTGGTTAATATAAGAATTCAGCGAAATTCTATCACATTTGTTCAATTTACGTTGCTCCTGTTTCAGATAGCGTATTGGGCCATGCGGCGCCTCAAAGCGCATGAAATGACGAGTGAAAGGCACTATTAAACTTCTAGGGTAGGGCGAACAAAGACCCGATTAGATCATTTTACATTAAGGTGTATATAAGAATTCAGGGAAATTCTATCACATTTGTTCAATTTACGTCGCTCCTATTTCAGATAGCGTATTGGGCTAAGGGCCATCTCAAAGCGCATGAAATGGCGAGCAAAGTGCACTATTAAACTTCTAGGGTAGGGCAAACAGAGACCCGATTAGATAATTTTATATTACGGTTAATATAATAATTGAGCGTAATTCTATCACATTTGTTCAAGTTACGTTGCTCCTATTTCAGATAGCGTACTGGGCTAGGCGGCATCTTAAAGCGCGTGGAAGGGCGAGTAAAATGCACTACTAAACTTCTATGATAGGGCAATCAGAGTCCCGACTAGATCATTTTATATTTTGGTTAATATAAGAATTCTGCGAAATTCTATCACATTTGTTCAATTTACGTCGCTCCTATTTCAAATAGCGTATTGGGCTACGCGGCATCACAAAGCGCATGAAATGGCGAGTGAAATGCACCATTAGACTTCTATGGTAGAGCGAACAGAGACCCGATTAGATCATTTTACATTAAGGTTAATATACGGATTCACGGAAATTCTATCACATTTGTTCAATTTACGTCGCTCCTATTTCAGATAGCGTATTGGGCTATGCGGCATCACAAAGCGCATCAAATGGCGAATAAAATGCACTATTAAACTTCTAGGCTAGGGCGAACAGAGACCTGATTAGATAATTTTACATTCTGGTTAATAAAATAATTCAGCGAAATTCTGTCACATTTGTTCAACCTACGTCGCTCCTATTTCAGATAGCGTATTGGGATAAGCGGCATCGAAAAGCGCATGAAATGGCGAGTACAATGCACTATTAAACTTCTAGGGTAGGGCAAACAGAGACCCGATTAGATCATTTTATATTATGGTTAATTTAAGAATTCAGCAAAATTCTATCACATTTGTTCAATTTACGTCGCTCCTATTTCGGATAGCGTACTGGGCTAGGCGGCATCCTAAAGCGCGTGGAGTGGCGAGTAAAATGCACTATTAAACTTGTATGATAGGGCAATCAGAGACGCGATTAGATCATTTTATATTTTGTTTAATACAAGATTTCAGGGAAATATTATCACATTTGTTCAATTCGTGTCGCTCATATTTCAGATAGCGTATTGGGCTAAGCGGCATCTCAAAGCGCATGAAATGGCGAGTAAGATGCACTATTAAACTCCTAGGGTAGGGCAAACAGAGACCCGATTAGATCATTTTATATTATGGTTAATTTAAGAATTCAGCAAGATTCTATCACATTTGTTTAACTTACGTCGCTCCTATTTCAGATAGCGTACTGGGCTAGGCGGCATCTTAAAGCGCGTGGAAGGGCGAGTAAAATGCACTACTAAACTTCTATGATAGGGCAATCAGAGTCCCGACTAGATCATTTTATATTTTGGTTAATATAAGAATTCAGCGAAATTCTATCACATTTGTTCAATTTACGTTGCTCCTATTTCAGATAGCGTATTGGGCCATGCGGCGCCTCAAAGCGCATGAAATGACGAGTGAAAGGCACTATTAAACTTCTAGGGTAGGGCGAACAAAGACCCGATTAGATCATTTTACATTAAGGTGTATATAAGAATTCAGGGAAATTCTATCACATTTGTTCAATTTACGTCGCTCCTATTTCAGATAGCGTATTGGGCTAAGCGCCATCTCAAAGCGCATGAAATGGCGAGCAAAGTGCACTATTAAACTTCTAGGGTAGGGCAAACAGAGACCCGATTAGATAATTTTATATTACGGTTAATATAATAATTGAGCGTAATTCTATCACATTTGTTCAAGTTACGTCGCTCCTATTTCAGATAGCGTACTGGGATAAGCGGCATCGAAAAGCGCATGAAATGGCGAGTACAATGCACTATTAAACTTCTAGGGTAGGGCAAACAGAGACCCGATTAGATCATTTTATATTATGGTTAATATAAGAATTCAGCAAAATTCTATCACATTTGTTCAATTTACGTCGCTCCTATTTCGGATAGCGTACTGGGCTAGGCGGCATCCTAAAGCGCGTGGAGTGGCGAGTAAAATGCACTATTAAACTTGTATGATAGGGCAATCAGAGACGCGATTAGATCATTTTATATTTTGTTTAATACAAGATTTCAGGGAAATACTATCACATTTGTTCAATTCGTGTCGCTCATATTTCAGATAGCGTATTGGGCTAAGCGGCATCTCAAAGCGCATGAAATGGCGAGTAAGATGCACTATTAAACTCCTAGGGTAGGGCAAACAGAGACCCGATTAGATCATTTTATATTATGGTTAATTTAAGAATTCAGCAAGATTCTATCACATTTGTTGAATTTACGTCGCTCCTATTTCAAATAGCGTACTGGGCTAGGCGGCATCTTAAAGCGCGTGGAACGGCGAGTAAAATGCACTGTTAAACTTCTATGATAGGGCAGTCAGAGACCCGATTAGATCATTTTATATTTTGTTTAATATAAGATTTCAGGGAAATCCTATCACATTTGTTCTATTTACGTCGCTCCTATTTCAGTTAGCGTATTGGGCTAACCGGCATCTCAAAGCGCATGAAATGGCGAATAAAATGGACTATTAAACTTCTAGGGTAGGGCAAACAGAGACCCGATTAGATCCTTTTAAATTATGGTTAATTTAAGAAATCAGCAAAATTCTATCACATTTGTTCAACTTACGTCGCTCCTATTTCAGATAGCGTACTGGGCTAGGCGGCATCTTAAAGCGCGTGGAATGGCGAGTAAAATGCACTACTAAACTTCTATGATAGGGCAATCAGAGACCCGATTAGATCATTTTATATTTTGTATAATATCAGATTTCAGGGAATTTCTATCACATTTGTTCAATTTACGTCGCTCCTATTTCAGATAGCGTATTGGGCTAAGCGGCATCTCAAAGCGCATGAAATGGCGAGTAAAATGCACTGTTAGACTTCTATGGTAGGGCGAACAGAGACCCGATTAGATCATTTTATATTATGGTTAATGTATGAATTCAGCAAAATTCTATCACATTTGTTCAATTTACGTCGCTCCTATTTCAGATAGCGTACTGGGTTCGGCCGCATCTTAAAGGGCGTGGAATGGCGAGTGAAATGCACTATTAGACTTCTATGGTAGGGCGAACAGAGACCCGATTAGATCATTTTATATTATGGTTAATTTAAGAATTCAGCGAAATTCTATCACATTTGTTGAATTTACGTCGCTCCTATTTCAGATAGCGTACTGGGCTAGGCGGCATCTTAAAGCGCGTGGAATGGCGAGTAAAATGCACTGTTAAACTTCTATGATAGGGCAGTCAAAGACCCGATTAGATCATTTTATATTTTGTTTAATATAAGATTTCAGGGAAATTCTATCACATTTGTTCAATTTACGTCGCTCCTATTTCAGATAGCGTATTGGGCAGAGCGGCATCTCAAAGCGCATGAAATGACGAGTAAAATGCACTATTAAAGTTCTAGGGTAGGGCAAACAGAGACCCGATTAGATCATTTTATATTATGGTTAATTTATGAATTGAGCGAAATTCTATCACATTCGTTCAATTTACGTCGCTCCTATTTCAGATAGCGTATTGGGCCAAGCGGCATCTCAAAGCGCATGAAATGACGAGTAAAATGCACTGTTAAACTTCTAGGGTAGGGCAAGCAGAAACCCGATTAGATCATTTTATATTATGGTTAATTTATGAATTCAGCAAAATTCTATCACATTCGTTCAATTTACGTCGCTCCTATTTCAGATAGCGTATTGGGCTATGCGGCATCACAAAGCGCATCAAATGGCGCATAAAATGCACTATTAAACTTCTAGGCTAGGGCGAACAGAGACCTGATTAGATAATTTTACATTCTGGTTAATAAAATAATTCAGCGAAATTCTATCACATTTGTTCAACTTTCGATGCTCCTATTTCAGATAGCGTATTGGGTTAAGCGGCATCTCAAAGCGCATGAAATGGCGAGTACAATGCACTATTAAACTTCTAGGGTAGGGCAAACAGAGACCCGATTAGATCATTTTATATTATGGTTAATTTAAGAATTCAGCAAAATTCTATCACATTTGTTCAATTTACGTCGCTCCTATTTCGGATAGCGTACTGGGCTAGGCGGCATCCTAAAGCGCGTGGAGTGGCGAGTAAAATGCACTATTAAACTTGTATGATAGGGCAATCAGAGACGCGATTAGATCATTTTATATTTTGTTTAATACAAGATTTCAGGGAAATACTATCACATTTGTTCAATTCGTGTCGCTCATATTTCAGATAGCGTATTGGGCTAAGCGGCATCTCAAAGCGCATGAAATGGCGAGTAAGATGCACTATTAAACTCCTAGGGTAGGGCAAACAGAGACCCGATTAGATCATTTTATATTATGGTTAATTTAAGAATTCAGCAAGATTCTATCACATTTGTTGAATTTACGTCGCTCCTATTTCAGATAGCGTACTGGGCTAGGCGGCATCTTAAAGCGCGTGGAACGGCGAGTAAAATGCACTGTTAAACTTCTATGATAGGGCAATCAGAGACCCGATTAGATCATTTTATATTTTGTTTAATATAAGATATCAGGGAAATCCTATCACATTTGTTCTATTTACGTCGCTCCTATTTCAGTTAGCGTATTGGGCTAACCGGTATCTCAAAGCGCATGAAATGGCGAATAAAGTGGACTATTAAACTTCTAGGGTAGGGCAAACAGAGACCCGATTAGATCCTTTTAAATTATGGTTAATTTAAGAAATCAGCAAAATTCTATCACATTTGTTCAACTTACGTCGCTCCTATTTCAGATAGCGTACTGGGCTAGGCGGCATCTTAAAGCGCGTGGAATGGCGAGTAAAATGCACTACTAAACTTCTATGATAGGGCAATCAGAGACCCGATTAGATCATTTTATATTTTGTATAATATCAGATTTCAGGGAATTTCTATCACATTTGTTCAATTTACGTCGCTCCTATTTCAGATAGCGCATTGGGCTAAGCGGCATCTGAAAGCGCATGAAATGGCGAGTAAAATGCACTGTTAGACTTCTATGGTAGGGCGAACAGAGACCCGATTAGATCATTTTATATTATGGTTAATGTATGAATTCAGCAAAATTCTATCACATTTGTTCAATTTACGTCGCTCCTATTTCAGATAGCGTACTGGGTTCGGCCGCATCTTAAAGCGCGTGGAATGGCGAGTGAAATGCACTATTAGACTTCTATGGTAGGGCGAACAGAGACCCGATTAGATCATTTTATATTATGGTTAATTTAAGAATTCAGCGAAATTCTATCACATTTGTTCAATTTACGTCGCTCCTATTTCAGATATCGTATTGGGCTAAGCGGCATCTCAAAGCGCATGAAATGACGAGTGAAATGCACTATTAAACTTCTAGGGTAGGGCGAACAGAGTCCCGATTAGATCATTTTACATTAAGGTTAATATAAGTATTCAGGGAGATTCTATCACATTTGTTCAATTTACGTCGCTCCTATTTCAGACAGCGTACTGGGCTAGGCGGCATCTTAAAGCGCGTGGAATGGCGAGTAAAATGCACTACTAAACTTCTATGATAGGGCAATCAGAGACCCGATTAGATCATTTTATATTTTGTTTAATATAAGATTTCAGGGAAATTCTATCACATTTGTTCAATTTACGTCGCTCCTATTTCAGATAGCGTATTGGGCTAAGCGGCAACTGAAAGGGCATGAAATGACGAGTGAAATGCACTATTAAACTTCTAGGGTAGGGCGAACAGAGACCCGATTAGATCATTTTACATTCTGCTTAATAAAATAATTCAGCGAAATTCTATCGCATTTGTTCAACTTTCGTTGCTCCTATTTCAGATAGCGTATTGGGTTAAGCGGCATCTCAAAGCGCATGAAATGGCGAATAAAATGCACTATTAAACTTCTAGGCTAGGGCGAACAGAGACCCGATCACATCATTTTATGTTATGGTTAATTTAAGAATTCAGCGTAATTCTATCACATTTGTTCAATTTACGTCGCTCCTATTTCAGATAACGTACTGGGCTAGGCGGCATCTTAAAGCGCACGAAATGGCGAGTGAAATGCACTATTAAACTTCTAGGGTAGGGCTATCGGAGACCCGATTAGATCATTTTACATTAAGGTTAATATAAGTATTCAGGGAAATTCTATCACATTTGTTCAATTTACGTCGCTGATATTTCAGATAGCGTATTGGGCTAAGCGGCATCTCAATGCGCATGAAATGGCGAGTGAAATGCACTATTAAACTTCTAGGACAGGGCAAACAGAGACCTGATTAGATCATTTTATGCTACGTTTAATTTAAGAATTCAGCAAAATTCTATCACAATTGTTCAATTTACGTCGCTCCTATTTCAGATAGCGTACTGGGCTTGGCTGGATCTTAAAGCGCGTGGAAGGGCGAGTAAAATGCACTACTAAACTTCTATGATACGGCAATCAGAGAGCCGATTAGATCATTTTATATTTTGGTTAATATAAGGATTCAGCGAAATTCTATAACATTTGTTCAATTTACGTCGCTCCTATTTCAGATAGCTAATTGGGCAAAGCGGCATCTCAAAGCGCATGAAATGACGAGTGACATGCACTATTAATCTTCTAGGGTAGGGCGAACAGAGACCCGATTAGAACACTTTACATTAAGGTTAATATAAGAATTCAGCGAAAGTCTCTCACATTTGTTCAATTTACGTCGCTGATATTTCAGATAGCGTATTGGGCTAAGCGGCATCTCAATGCGCATGAAATGGCGAGTAAAATGCACTATTAAACTTCTAGGATAAGGCAAACAGAGACCCGATTCGATCATTTTATATTACGGTTAATATAAGAATTCAGCGTAATTCTATCACATTTGTTCAACGTACGTCGCTCCTATTTCAGATAGCGTACTGGGCTAGGCGGCATCTTAAAGCGCGTGGAATGGCGGGTAAAATGCACTATTAAACTTCTATGATAGGGCTAGCAGAGACCCGATTAGATCATTTTATATTACGGTTAATATAAGAATTCAGCGTAATTCTATCACATTTGTTCAACTTACGTCGCTCCTATTTCAGATAGCGTACTGGGCTAGGCGGCATCTTAAAGCGCGTGGAATGGCGGATAAAATGCACTATTAAACTTCTATGATAGGGCTAGCAGAGACCCGATTAGATCATTTTATATTACGGTTAATATAAGAATTCAGCGTAATTCTATCACATTTGTTCAACTTACGTCGCTCCTATTTCAGATAGCGTATTGGCCTAAGCGGCATCTCAAAGCGCATGAAATGACGAGTGAAATGCACTATTAAACTTCTAGGATAAGGCAAACAGAGACCCGATTAGATCATTTTATATTACGGTTAATTTAAGAATTCAGCGTAATTCTATCACATTTGTTCAATTTACGTCGCTCCTATTTCAGATAGCGTATTGGGCTAAGCGGCATCTCAAAGCGCATGGAATGGCGAATAAAATGCACTGCTAAACTTGTAGGGTATGGCAAACAGAGACCCGATTAGATCATTTTATATTATGGTTAATTTAAGATGTCAGCAAAATTCTGTCACATTTGTTTAATTTACGTCGCTCCAATTTCAGATAGCGTACTGGGCTAAGCGGCATCTTAAAGCGCGTGGAACGGCGATCAAAATGCAATATTAAACTTCTATGATAGGGCAATCAGAGACCCGACTGGATCATTTTATATTTTGGTTAATATAAGAATTCAGCGAAATTCTATCACATTTGTTCAATTTACGTCGCTCCTATTTCAGATAGCGTATTGGGCTAAGCGGCATCTCAAAGCGCATGAAATGACGAGTGAAAGGCACTATTAAACTTCTGGGGTAGGGCGAACAGAGAACCGATTAGATCATTTTACATTAAGGTTAATATAAGAATTCAGGGAAATTCTATCACGTTTGTTCAATTTACGTCGCTCCTATTTCAGATAGCGTATTGGGCTAAGCGGCATCTCAAACCGCATGAAATGGCGAGTAAAATGCACTGTTAAACATCTAGGGTAGGGCAAACAGAGACCCGATTAGATAATTTTATATTACGGTTAATATAATAATTGAGCGTAATTCTATCACATTTGTTCAACTTACGTCGCTCCTATTTCAGATAGCGTACTGGGCTATGCGGCATCTCAAAGCGCATGAAATGACGAGTGAAATGCACTATTAAACATCTATGATAGGGTAAACAGAGACCCGATTAGATCATTTTATATTATGGTTAATTTAAGAATTCAGCCAAATTCTATCACATTTGTTCAACTTACGTCGCTCCTATTTCAGATAGCGTACTGGGCTAGGCGGAATCTTAAAGCGCGTGGATTGGCGAGCAAAATGCACTATTAAACTTCTATGATAGGGTAATCAGAGACCCGATTAGATCATTTTATATTTTGGTTAATATAAGAATTCAGCGAAATTCTATCACAATTGTTCTATTTACGTCGCTCCTATTTCAGATAGCGTATTGGGCTAAGCGGCATCTCAAAGCGCATGAAATGGCGAGTGAAATGCACTATTAAACTCCTAGGGTAGGGCGAACAGAGACCCGATTAGATCATTTTACATTAAGGTTAATATAAGTATTCAGGGAAATTCTATCACATTTGTTCAATTTACGTCGCTCCTATTTCAGATATCGTATTGGGCTAAGCGGCATCTCAAAGCGTATGAAACGGCGAGTAAAATGCACTGCTAAACTTGTAGGGTAGGGCAAACAGAGACCCGATTAGATCATTTCATATTATGGTTTATTTAAGAATTCGGAAAAATTCTATCACATTTGTTCAATTCACGTCGCTCCTATTGCAGATAGCGTATTGGGCTAAGCGGGATCTCAAAGCGCATGAAATGGCGAGTAAAATGCACTATTAAACTTCTAGGGTAAGGCAAACAGAGACCCGATTAGATCATTTTATATTATGGTTAATTTAAGAATACAGCCAAATTATATCACATTTGTTCAATTTACGTCGGTCCTATTTCAGATAGCGTATTGGGCTAAGCGCCATCTCAAAGCGCATGAAATGGCGAGTAAAATGCACTATTAAACTTCTAGGGTAGGGCAAACAGAGACCCGATTAGATCATTTTATATTATGGTTAATTTAAGGATTCAGCCAAATTCTATCACATTTGTTCAATTTACGTCGCTCCTATTGCAGATAGCGTATTGGGCTAAGCGGCATCTCAAAGCGCATGATATGACGAGTGAAATGCGCTTGTAATCTTCTAGGGTAGGGCGAACAGAGACCCGATTAGATCATTTTATATTACGGTTAATATAAGAATTCAGCGTAATTCTATCACATTTGTTCAACATACGTCGCTCCTATTTCAGATAGTGTACTGGACTAGGCAGCATCTTAAAGCACGTGGAAGGGCGAGTAAAATGCACTACTAAACTTCTATGATAGGGCAATCAGAGTCCCGTTTAGATCATTTTATATTTTGTTTAATATAAGATTTCAGGGAAATTCTATCACATTTGTTCAATTTACGTCGCTCCTATTTCAGATAGCGTATTGGGCTAAGCGGCATCTCAAAGCGCATGAAATGGCGAGTAAAATGCACTGCTAAACTTGTAGGGTAGGGCAAACAGAGACCCGATTAGATCATTTTATATTATAGTTAATTTAAGATGTCAGCAAAATTCTGTCACATTTGTTCAATTTACGTCGCTCCAATTTCAGATAGCGTACTGGGTTAGGCGGCATCTTAAAGCGCGTGGAATGGCGATCAAAATGCACTATTAAACTTCTATGATAGGGCAATCAGAGACCCGACTAGATCATTTTATATTTTGGTTAATATAAGAATTCAGCGAAATTCTATCACAATTGTTCAATTTACGTCACTCCTATTTCAGATAGCGTATTGGGCTAAGCGGCATCTCAAAGCGCATGAAATGACGAGTGAAAGGCACTCTTAAACTTCTAGGGTAGGGCGAACAGAGAACCGATTAGATCATTTTATATTACGGTTAATATAAGAATTCAGCGTAATTCTATCACATTTGTTCAACTTACGTCGCTCCTACTTCAGATAGCGTACTGGGCACGGCGGCATCTTAAAGCGCAAGAAATGGCGAGCAAAATGCACTATTAAACTTCGAGGGTAGGGCGAACAAAGACCCGATTAGATCATTTTACATTAAGGTGTATATAAGAATTCAGGGAAATTCTATCACATTTGTTCAATTTACGTCGCTCCTATTTCAGATAGCGTATTGGGCTAAGCGCCATCTCAAAGCGCATGAAATGGCGAGCAAAGTGCACTATTAAACATCTAGGGTAGGGCAAACAGAGACCCGATTAGATAATTTTATATTACGGTTAATATAATAATTGAGCGTAATTCTATCACATTTGTTCAAGTTACGTCGCTCCTATTTCAGATAGCGTACTGGGCTAGGCGGCATCTCAAAGCGCATGAAATGACGAGTGAAATGCACTATTAAACATCTATGATAGGGCAATCAGAGACCCGATTAGATCATTTTATATTTTGGTTAATATAAGAATTCAGCGAAATTCTATCAGATTTGTTCAATTTACGTCGCTCCTATGTCAGATAGCTTATTGGGCTAAGCGGCATCTCAAAGCGCATGAAATGGCGAGTAAAATGCACTGTTAAACTTCTAGGGTATGACAAACAGTGACCCGATTAGATCATTTCATATTATGGTTTATTTAACAATTCAGAAAAATTCTATCACATTTGTTCAATTTACGTCGCTCCTATTTCAGATAGCTTATTGGGCTAAGAGGCGTCTCAAAGCGAATGAAATGACGAGTGAAATGCACTAGTAAACTTCTAGGATAAGGCAAACAGAGACCCGATTTGATCATTTTATATTACGGTTAATATAAGAATTTAGAGTAATTCTATCACATTTGTTCAATTTACGTCGCTCCTATTTCAGATAGCTTATTGGGCTAAGCGGCATCTCAAAGCGCATGAAATGGCGAGTAAAATGCACTGCTAAACTTGTAGGGTAGGGCAAACAGAGACCCGATTAGATCATTTTATATTATGGTTAATTTAAGATGTCAGCAAAATTCTGTCACGTTTGTTCAATTTACGTCGCTCCAATTTCAGATAGCGTACTGGGCTGGGCAGCATCTTAAAGCGCGTGGAATGGCGAGCAAAATGCACTATTAAACTTCTATGATAGGGCAATCACAGACCCGACTAGATCATTTTATATTTTGGTTAATATAAGAATTCAGCGAAATTCTATCACAATTGTTCAATTTACGTCGCTCCTATTTCAGATAGCGTATTGGGCTAAGCGGCATCTCAAAGCGCATGAAATGGCGAGTGAAATGCACTATTAAATATCTATGATAGGGCAAACAGAGACCCGATTAGATCATTTTATATTATGATTAATTTAAGAATTCAGCGAAATTCTCTCACATTTGTTCAATTTACGTCGCACCTATTTCAGATAGCGTATTGGGCTAAGCGGCATCTCAAAGTGCATGAAATGGCGAGTAAAATGCACTATTAAACTTCTAGTGTAGGGCAAACAGAGACCCGGTTAGATCATTTTATATTATGGTTAATTTAAGAATTCAACGTAAATTCTATCACATTTGTTCAACTTACGTCGCTCCTATTTCAGATAGCGTACTGGCTAGGCGGCATCTTAAAGCGCGTGGAAGGGCGAGTAAAATGCACTATTACACTTCTAGGGTAGGGCGAACAGAGACCCGATTAGATCATTTTACATTAAGGTTAATATAAGTATTCCGGGGTATTCTATCACATTTGTTCAATTTACGTCGCTCCTATTTCAGATAGCGTATTGGGCTAAGCTGCTTCTCAAAGCGCATGAAATGGCGATTAAAATGCACTGTTAAACTTCTAGGGTAGGGCAAACAGAGACCCGATTAGATCATTTTATATTATGGTTAATTTAAGAATTCAGACAAATTCTATCACATTTGTTTAATTTACGTCGCTCCTATTTCAGATAGCGTACTGGGCTAGGCGGCATCTTAAAGCGCATGAAATGACGAGTGAAACGCACTATTAAACTTCTAGGGTAGGGCGAACAGAGAACCGATTAGATAATTTTACATTAAGGTTAATATAAGAATTCAGCGTAATTCTATCACATTTGTTCATCTTACGTCGCTCCTATTTCAGATAGCGTACTGGGCTAGGCGGCATCTTAAAGCGCGTGGATTGGCGAGTAAAATGCACTATTAACCTTCTATGATAGGGCAATCAGAGACCCGATTAGATCATTTTATATTTTGGTTAATATAAGAATTCAGCGAAATTCTATCACAATTGTTCTATTTACGCCGCTCCTATTTCAGATAGCGTATTGGGCTAAGCGGCAACTCAATGCGCATGAAATGGCGAGTGAAATGAACTATTAAACTTCTAGGGTAGGGCAAACACAGACCCGATTATATCATTTTACATTAAGGTTAATATAAGTATACAGGGAAATTCTATCACATTTGTTCAATTTACGTCGCTCCTGTTTCAGATAGCGTATTGGGCTAAGCAGCATCTCAAAGCGCATGAAATGGCGTGTAAAATGCACTATTAAACTTCTAGGGTAGGGCAAACAGAGACCCGATTAGATCATTTCATATTATGGTTTATTTAAGAATTCAGAAAAATTCTATCACATTTTTCCAATTTACGTCGCTCCTATTTCAGATAGCTTATTGGGCTAAGCGACATCTTGAAGCGCGTGTAATGACGAGTGAAATGCACTATTAATCTTCTAGGGTAGGGCGAACAGAGACCCAATTAGAACATTTTACATTAAGGTTAATATAAGAATTCAGCGAAATTCTGTCACATTCGTTCAATTTACGTGGCTGCTATTTCAGATAGCTTATTGGGCTCAGCGGCATCTCAAAGCGCATGAAATGACGAGTGAAGTGCACTATTAATCTTCTAGGTTAGGGCGAACAGAGACCCGATTAGATCATTTTAGATTAAGGTTAATATAAGAATTCAGCGAGATTCTCTCACATTTGTTCAATTTACGTCGCTGATATTACAGATAGCGTATTGGGCTAAGCGGCATCTCAAAGCGCAAGAAATGGCAAGTAAAATGAACTATTAAACTTCTAGGGTAGGGCAAACAGAGACCCGATTAGATCATTTTATATTATGGTTTATTTAAGAATTCAGCGAAATTCTATCACATTTGTTCAATTTACGTCGCTCCTATTGCAGATAGCGTATTGGGCTAAGCGGCATCTCGAAGCGCATGAAATGGCGAGTAAAATGCACTAGTAAACTTCTAGGGTAAGGCAAACAGAGACCCGATTAGATCATTTTATATTACGGTTAATATAAGAATTCAGCGTAAATGTATCACATTTGTTCAACATACGGCGCTCCTATTTCGGATACTGTACTGGGCTAGGCGGCATCTTAAAGCGCGTGGAAGGGCGAGTAAAATGCACTACTAAACTTCTATGATAGGGCAATCAGAGTCCCGTTTAGATCATTTTATATTTTGTTTAATATAAGATTTCAGGGAAATTCTATCACATTTGTTCAATTTACGTCGCTGATATTTCAGATAGAGTATTGGGCTAAGCGGCATCTCAAAGCGCAAGAAATGGTGAGTAAAATGCACTCTTAAACTTCTATGATAGGGCAATCAGAGACCCGATTAGATCATTTTATATTTTGGTTAATTTAAGAATTCAGCGAAATTCTATCACATTTGTTCAATTTACGTCGCTCCCATTTCAGATAGCTTATTGGTCTAAGCGGCATCTCAAAGCCCATGAAATGACGAGTGAAAGGCACTATTAAACTTCTAGGGTAGGGCGAACAAAGACCCGATTAGATCATTTTACATTAAGGTTAATATAAGAATTCAGGGAAATTCTATCACATTTGTTCAACATACGTCGCTCATATTTCAGATCGTGTACTGGGCTAAGCGGCATCTTAAAGTGCGTGGAAGCGCGAGGTAAAATGCACTACTAAACTTCTATGATAGAGCAATCAGAGTCCCGTTTAGATCATTTTATATTTTGTTTAAAATAAGATTTCAGGGAAATTCTATCACATTTGTTCAATTTACGTCGCTCCTATGTCAGATAGCTTATTGGGCTAAGCGGCATCTCAAAGCGCATGAAATGACGAGAGAAATGCCCTATTGAACTTCTTGGGTAGGGCGAACAGAGAGCCGATTACATCATTTTATATTATTGTTAATTTAAGAATTCGGCAAAATTCTATCACATTTGTTCAATTTACGTCGCTCCTATTACAGATAGCTTATTGTGCTTAGCGGCATCTCAAAGCGCATGAAGTGACGAGTGAAATGCACTATTAAACTTCTAGGGTTGGTCGAAGAAAGACCCGATTAGATCATTTTACATTAAGGTTAATATAAGAATTCAGGGAAATTCTATCACATTTGTTCAATTTACGTCGCACCTATTTCAGATAGCGTATTGGGCTAAGCGGCATCTCAAAGCGCATGAAATAGCGAATAAAATGAGCTATTAAACTTCTAGGCTAGGGCGAACAGAGACCCGATTAGATCATTTTACATTATGGTTCATAATAGAATTCAGCGAAATTCTATCACATTTGTTCAACTTACGTCGCTCCTATTGCAGATAGCGTATTGGGCTAAGTGGCATCTCAAAGCGCATGAAATGGCGAGTAAAATGCACTATTAAACATCTATGATAGGGCAATCAGAGACCCGATTAGATCATTTTATATTTTGTTTAATAAAAGAATTCAGCGAAATTCTATCACATTTGTTCAACTTACGTCGCTGATATTTCAGATAGCGTATTCGGCTATGCGGCATCGCAAAGCGCAAGAAATGGCGAGTAAAATGCACTCTTAAACTTCTATGATAGGGCAATCAGAGACCCGATTAGATCATTTTACATTTTGTTTAATATAAGATTTCAGGGACATTCTATCACATTTGTTTAATTTACGTCGCTGCTATTTCAGATAGCGTATTGGGCTAAGCGGCATCTCAAAGCGCATGAAATGGCGAATAAAATGCACTATTAAACTTCTAGGGTAGGGCAATCAGAGAACCGATTAGATCATTTTATATTACGGTAAATATAAGAATGCAGCGTAATTCTGTCACATTTGTTCAACTTACGTCGCTCCTATTTCAGATAGCGTACTGGGCTAGGCGGTATCTCAAAGCGCGTGGAATGGCGAGTAAAATGCACTACTAAACTTCTATGATAGGCAATCAGAGACCCGATTAGATCATTTTATATTTTGGTTAATATAAGAATTCAGCGAAATTCTCTCACATTTGTTCAATTTACGTCGCTGATATTTCAGATAGCGTATTGGACTAAGCGGCATCTCAAAGCGCAAGAAATGTCGACTAAAATGCACTATTAAACTTCTAGGGTAGTGCAAACAGAGACCCGATAAGATCATTTTATATTATGGTTAATTTAAGAATTCAGCGAAATTCTCTCAGATTTGTTCAATTTACGTCGCTGACATTTCAGATAGCGTATTGGGCTAAGCGGCATCTCAAAGCGCGAGAAATGGCGAGTAAAATGCACTATTAAACTTCTAGGGTAGGGCAAACACAGACCCGATTAGATCATTTTATATTTTGGTTAATATAAGAATTCAGCGAAATTCTATCACATTTGTTCAATTTACGTCGCTCCTATTTCAGATAGCGTATTGGGCTAAGCGGCACCTCAAAGCGCATGAAATGACGAATAAAATGCACAATTAAGCTTCTACGCTAGGGCGAACAGAGACCCGATTAGATCATTTTACGTTATGGTTAATAAAAGAATTCAGCGAAATTCTATCACATTTGATCAATTTACATCGCTCCTATTTCAGATAGCGTATTGGGCTAAGCGACATCTTAAAGCGCGTGAAATGACGAGTAAAATGCACTATTAAACTTCTAGGGTAGGGCAAACAAAGACCCGATTAGATCATTTTATATTTTGGTTAATATAAGAATTCAGCGAAATTCTATCACATTTGTTCAATTTACGTCGCTCCTATTTCAGATAGCGTATTGGGCTAAGCGGCATCTCAAAGCGCATGAAATGGCGAGTAAAATGCACTATTAAACTTCTAGGGTAGGGCAATCAGAGAACCGATTAGATCATTTTATATTACGGTAAATATAAGAATGCAGCGTAATTCTGTCACATTTGTTCAACTTACGTAGCTCCTATTTCAGATAGCGTACTGGGCTAGGAGGCAACTTAAAGCGCGTGGAATGGCGAGTAAAATGCACCATTAAACTTCTATGGTAGGGCAATCAGAGAACCGATTAGATCATTTTATATTACGGTAAATATAAGAATGCAGCGTAATTCTGTCACATTTGTTCAACTTACGTAGCTCCTATTTCAGATAGCGTATTGGGCTAAGCGGCATCTCAAAGCGCATGAAATGGCGAGTAAAATGCACTATTAAACTTCTAGGATAAGGCAAACAGAGACCCGATTAGATCATTTTATATTGCGGTTAATATAAGAATTCAGCGTAACTCTGACACATTTGTTCAACTTACGTAGCTCCTATTTCAGATAGCGTACTGGGCTAGGCGGCATCTTAAAGCGCGTGGAATGGCGGGTAAAATGCACTATTAAACTTCTATGATAGGGCAATCAGAGACCCGATTAGATCATTTTATGTTTTGGTTAATATAAGAATTCAGCGAAATTCTATCACATTTGTTCAATTTACGTCGCTCCTATTTCAGATAGCGTATTGGGCTAAGCGGCATCTCAAAGCGCATGAAATGGCGAGTACAATGCACTATTAAACTTCTAGGGTAGGGCAATCAGAGACCCGACTAGATCATTTTATATTATGGTTAATTTAAGAATTCAGCAAAATTCTATCACATTTGATCAATTTACATCGCTCCTATTTCAGATAGCGTATTGTGCTAAGCGGCATCTCAAAGCGCATGAAATAACGTGAGAAATGCACTATTAAACTTCTTGGGTAGGGCGAACAGAGACCCGATTACATCATTTTATATTATGGTTAATTTAAGAATTCAGCAAAATTCTATCACATTTGTTCAATTTACGTCGCTCCTATTTCAGATAGCGTACTGGGCTAAGCGGCATCTCAAAGCGCATGAAATGCCGAGTAAAATGCACAATTAAACTTCTAGGGTAAGGCAAACAGAGACCCGATTAGATCATTTTATAATACGGTTAATATAAGAATTCAGCGTAATTCTATCACGTTTGTTCAATTTACGTCGCTCCTATTTCAGATAGCTTATTGGGCTAAGCGGCATCTCAAAGCGCATGAAATGACGAGTGAAAGGCACTATTAAACTTCTAGGGTAGGGCGAACATAGAACCGATTAGATCATTTTACATTAAGGTTAATATAAGAATTCAGGGAAATTCTATCACGTTTGTTCAATTTACGTCGCTCCTATTTCAGATAGCGTATTGGGCTAAGCGGCATCTCAAAGCGCATGAAATGACGAGTGAAAGGCACTATTAAACTTCTAGGGTAGGGCGAACAGAGAACCGATTAGATCATTTTACATTAAGGTTAATATAAGAATTCAGGGAAATTCTATCACGTTTGTTCAATTTACGTCGCTGCTATTTCAGATAGCGTATTGGGCTAAGCGCCATCTCAAAGCGCATGAAATGGCGAGTAAAATGCACAGTGAAACTTCTAGGGTAGGGCAAACAGAGACCCGATTAGATCATTTTATATTATGGTTAATTTAAGAATTCAGCCAAATTCTATCACATTTGTTCAATTTACGTGGCTCCAATTTCAGATAGCGTATTGGGCTAAGCGGCATCTCAAAGCGCATGAAATGCCGAGTAAAATGCACAATTAAACTTCTAGGGTAAGGCAAACAGAGACCCGATTAGATCATTTTATAATACGGTTAATATAAGAATTCAGCGTAATTCTATCACGTTTGTTCAATTTACGTCGCTCCTATTTCAGATAGCGTACTGGGCTGGGCGGCATCTTAAAGCGCGTGGAAGGGCGAGTAAAATGCACTACTAAACTTCTATGATAGGGCAATCAGAGAGCCGATTAGATCATTTTATATTTTGGTTAATATAAGAATTCAGCGAAATTCAATCACATTTGTTCAATTTACGTCGCTCCTATTTCAGATAGCGTATTGGGCTAAGCGGCATGTCAAAGCGCATGAAATGACGAGTGAAAGACACTATTAAACTTCTAGGGTAGGGCGAACAGAGAACCGATTAGATCATTGTACATTAAGGTTAATATAAGAATTCAGGGAAATTCTATCACGTTTGTTCAACTTACGTCGCTCCTATTTCAGATAGCGTATTGGGCTAAGCGGCATCTCAAAGCGCATGAAATGGCGAGTAAAATGCACTGTTAAACATCTAGGGTAGGGCAAACAGAGACCCGATTAGATCATTTCATATTTTGGTTTATTTAAGAATTCAGAAAAATTCTATCACATTTGTTCAATTTACGTCGCTCCTATTTCAGATAGCTTATTGGGCTAAGAGGCATCTCAAAGCGCATGAAATGACGAGTGAAATGCACTATTAAACTTCTAGGATAAGGCAAACAGAGACCCGATTAGATCATTTTATATTACGGTTAATATAAGAATTCAGCGTAATTCTATCACATTTGTTCAATTTACGTCGCTGATGTTTCAGATAGCGTATTGAGCTAAGCGGCATCTCAAAGCGCATGAAATAGCGAATAAAATGAGCTATTAAACTTCTAGGCTAGGGCGAACAGAGACCCGATTAGATCATTTTATATTATGGTTAATTTAAGAATTCAGCGAAATTCTTTCACATTTGTTCAATTTACGTCGCTCCTATTTCAGATAGCGTATTGGGCTAAGCGGCATCTCAAAGCGCATGAAATGGCGAGTAGAATGCACTATTAAACTTCTAGGGTAAGGCAAACAGAGACCCGATTAGATCATTTTATATTACGGTTAATATAAGAATTCAGAGTAATTCTAACACATTTGTTCAATTCACGTCGCCCCTATTTCAGATAGCGTATTGGGCTAAGCGGCATCTCAAAGCGCATGAAATGGCGAGTCAAATGCACTGTTAAACCTCTATGATAGGGAAATCAGAGACCCGATTAGATTATTTTATATTTTGGTTAATATAATAATCAACGAAATTCTAACACATTTGTTCCATTTACGTCGCTCCTATTTCAGATAGCGTACTGGGCTAGGCAGCATCTTAAAGCGCGTGGAATGGCGAGTAAAATGCACTATTAAACTTCAAGGGTAGGGCAAACAGAGACCCGATTAGATCATTTTATATTATGGTTAATTTAAGAATTCAGAAAAATTCTATCACATTTGTTCAATTTACGTCGTTCCTATTTCAGATAGCGTATTGTGCTAAGCGGCATCTCAAAGCGCATGAAATAACGAGTAAAATGCACTGTTAAACTTCTAGGGTAGGGCAAACAGAGACCCCATTAGATCATTTTATATTATGGTTAATTTAAGAATTCAGCGAAATTCTATCACATTTGTTCAATTTACGTCGCTCCTATTTCAGATAGCGTACTGGGCTATGCGGCATCTTAAAGCGCGTGGAATGGCGAGTAAAATTCACTATTAAACTTCTATGATAGGGTAATCAGAGACCCGATTAGATCATTTTATATTTTGGTTAATATAAGAATTCAGCGAAATTCTATCACATTTGTTCAATTTACGTCGCTCCTATTTCAGATAGCTTATTGGGCTAAGCGGCATCTCAAAGCGCATGAAATGACGAGTGAAATGCACTATTAAACTTCTAGGGTAGGGCAATCAGAGAACCGATTAGATCATTTTATATTACGGTAAATATAAGAATGCAGCGTAATTCTGTCACATTTGTTCAACTTACGTAGCTCCTATTTCAGATAGCGTACTGGGCTAGGAGGCAACTTAAAGCGCGTGGAATGGCGAGTAAAATGCACCATTAAACTTCTATGGTAGGGCAATCAGAGAACCGATTAGATCATTTTATATTACGGTAAATATAAGAATGCAGCGTAATTCTGTCACATTTGTTCAACTTACGTAGCTCCTATTTCAGATAGCGTATTGGGCTAAGCGGCATCTCAAAGCGCATGAAATGGCGAGTAAAATGCACTATTAAACTTCTAGGATAAGGCAAACAGAGACCCGATTAGATCATTTTATATTGCGGTTAATATAAGAATTCAGCGTAACTCTGACACATTTGTTCAACTTACGTAGCTCCTATTTCAGATAGCGTACTGGGCTAGGCGGCATCTTAAAGCGCGTGGAATGGCGGGTAAAATGCACTATTAAACTTCTATGATAGGGCAATCAGAGACCCGATTAGATCATTTTATGTTTTGGTTAATATAAGAATTCAGCGAAATTCTATCACATTTGTTCAATTTACGTCGCTCCTATTTCAGATAGCGTATTGGGCTAAGCGGCATCTCAAAGCGCATGAAATGGCGAGTACAATGCACTATTAAACTTCTAGGGTAGGGCAATCAGAGACCCGACTAGATCATTTTATATTATGGTTAATTTAAGAATTCAGCAAAATTCTATCACATTTGATCAATTTACATCGCTCCTATTTCAGATAGCGTATTGTGCTAAGCGGCATCTCAAAGCGCATGAAATAACGAGTAAAATGCACTATTAAACTTCTTGGGTAGGGCGAACAGAGACCCGATTACATCATTTTATATTATGGTTAATTTAAGAATTCTGCAAAATTCTATCACATTTGTTCAATTTACGTCGCTCCTATTTCAGATAGCGTACTGGGCTAAGCGGCATCTCAAAGCGCATGAAATGCCGAGTAAAATGCACAATTAAACTTCTAGGGTAAGGCAAACAGAGACCCGATTAGATCATTTTATAATACGGTTAATATAAGAATTCAGCGTAATTCTATCACGTTTGTTCAATTTACGTCGCTCCTATTTCAGATAGCTTATTGGGCTAAGCGGCATCTCAAAGCGCATGAAATGACGAGTGAAAGGCACTATTAAACTTCTAGGGTAGGGCGAACATAGAACCGATTAGATCATTTTACATTAAGGTTAATATAAGAATTCAGGGAAATTCTATCACGTTTGTTCAATTTACGTCGCTCCTATTTCAGATAGCGTATTGGGCTAAGCGGCATCTCAAAGCGCATGAAATGACGAGTGAAAGGCACTATTAAACTTCTAGGGTAGGGCGAACAGAGAACCGATTAGATCATTTTACATTAAGGTTAATATAAGAATTCAGGGAAATTCTATCACGTTTGTTCAATTTACGTCGCTGCTATTTCAGATAGCGTATTGGGCTAAGCGCCATCTCAAAGCGCATGAAATGGCGAGTAAAATGCACAGTGAAACTTCTAGGGTAGGGCAAACAGAGACCCGATTAGATCATTTTATATTATGGTTAATTTAAGAATTCAGCCAAATTCTATCACATTTGTTCAATTTACGTGGCTCCAATTTCAGATAGCGTATTGGGCTAAGCGGCATCTCAAAGCGCATGAAATGCCGAGTAAAATGCACAATTAAACTTCTAGGGTAAGGCAAACAGAGACCCGATTAGATCATTTTATAATACGGTTAATATAAGAATTCAGCGTAATTCTATCACGTTTGTTCAATTTACGTCGCTCCTATTTCAGATAGCGTACTGGGCTGGGCGGCATCTTAAAGCGCGTGGAAGGGCGAGTAAAATGCACTACTAAACTTCTATGATAGGGCAATGAGAGAGCCGATTAGATCATTTTATATTTTGGTTAATATAAGAATTCAGCGAAATTCAATCACATTTGTTCAATTTACGTCGCTCCTATTTCAGATAGCGTATTGGGCTAAGCGGCATGTCAAAGCGCATGAAATGACGAGTGAAAGACACTATTAAACTTCTAGGGTAGGGCGAACAGAGAACCGATTAGATCATTGTACATTAAGGTTAATATAAGAATTCAGGGAAATTCTATCACGTTTGTTCAACTTACGTCGCTCCTATTTCAGATAGCGTATTGGGCTAAGCGGCATCTCAAAGCGCATGAAATGGCGAGTAAAATGCACTGTTAAACATCTAGGGTAGGGCAAACAGAGACCCGATTAGATCATTTCATATTTTGGTTTATTTAAGAATTCAGAAAAATTCTATCACATTTGTTCAATTTACGTCGCTCCTATTTCAGATAGCTTATTGGGCTAAGAGGCATCTCAAAGCGCATGAAATGACGAGTGAAATGCACTATTAAACTTCTAGGATAAGGCAAACAGAGACCCGATTAGATCATTTTATATTACGGTTAATATAAGAATTCAGCGTAATTCTATCACATTTGTTCAATTTACGTCGCTGATGTTTCAGATAGCGTATTGAGCTAAGCGGCATCTCAAAGCGCATGAAATAGCGAATAAAATGAGCTATTAAACTTCTAGGCTAGGGCGAACAGAGACCCGATTAGATCATTTTATATTATGGTTAATTTAAGAATTCAGCGAAATTCTATCACATTTGTTCAATTTACGTCGCTCCTATTTCAGATAGCGTATTGGGCTAAGCGGCATCTCAAAGCGCATGAAATGGCGAGTAGAATGCACTATTAAACTTCTAGGGTAAGGCAAACAGAGACCCGATTAGATCATTTTATATTACGGTTAATATAAGAATTCAGAGTAATTCTAACACATTTGTTCAATTCACGTCGCCCCTATTTCAGATAGCGTATTGGGCTAAGCGGCATCTCAAAGCGCATGAAATGGCGAGTCAAATGCACTGTTAAACCTCTATGATAGGGAAATCAGAGACCCGATTAGATTATTTTATATTTTGGTTAATATAATAATCAACGAAATTCTAACACATTTGTTCCATTTACGTCGCTCCTATTTCAGATAGCGTACTGGGCTAGGCAGCATCTTAAAGCGCGTGGAATGGCGAGTAAAATGCACTATTAAACTTCAAGGGTAGGGCAAATAGAGACCCGATTAGATCATTTTATATTATGGTTAATTTAAGAATTCAGAAAAATTCTATCACATTTGTTCAATTTACGTCGTTCCTATTTCAGATAGCGTATTGTGCTAAGCGGCATCTCAAAGCGCATGAAATAACGAGTAAAATGCACTGTTAAACTTCTAGGGTAGGGCAAACAGAGACCCCATTAGATCATTTTATATTATGGTTAATTTAAGAATTCAGCGAAATTCTATCACATTTGTTCAATTTACGTCGCTCCTATTTCAGATAGCGTACTGGGCTATGCGGCATCTTAAAGCGCGTGGAATGGCGAGTAAAATTCACTATTAAACTTCTATGATAGGGTAATCAGAGACCCGATTAGATCATTTTATATTTTGGTTAATATAAGAATTCAGCGAAATTCTATCACATTTGTTCAATTTACGTCGCTCCTATTTCAGATAGCTTATTGGGCTAAGCGGCATCTCAAAGCGCATGAAATGACGAGTGAAATGCACTATTAAACTTATAGGGTAAGGCAAACAGAGACCCGATTAGATCATTTTATATTACGGTTAATATAAGAATTCAGCGTAATTCTATCACATTTGTTCAACTTTCGTCGCTCCTATTTCAGATAGCGTACTGAGCTAGGCGGCATCTTAAAGCGCGTGGAATGGCGAGTAAAATGCAATATTAAACTTCTATGATAGGGCAATCAGAGACCCGATTAGATCATTTTATGTTTTGGTTAATATAAGAATTCAGCGAAATTCTATCACATTTGTTCAATTTACGTCGCTCCTATTTCAGATAGCGTATTGGGGTAAGTTGCATCTCAAAGCGCAAGACATGGCGAGTAAAATGCACTACTAAACTTCTAGGGTAGGCAAACAGAGACCCGATTAGATCATTTTATATTGCGGTTAATATAAGAATTCAGCGTAACTCTGTCACATTTGTTCAACTTACGTAGCTCCTATTTCAGATAGCGTCCTGGGCTAGCCGGCATCTTAAAGCGCGTGGAATGGCGAGTAAAATGCACTATTAAACTTCTAGGATAAGGCAAACAGAGACCCGATTAGATCATTTTATATTACGGGTAATATAAGAATTCAGCGTAATTCTGTCACATTTGTTCAACATACGTAGCTCCTATTTCAGATAGCGTACTGGGCTAGGCGGCAACTTAAAGCGCGTGGAATGTCGAGTAAAATTCACTATCAAACTTCTATGATAGGGCAATCAGAGACCCGATTAGATCATTTTATATTTTGGTTAATATAAGAATTCAGCGAAATTCTATCACATTTGTTCAATTTACGTCGCTCCTATTTCAGATAGCGTATTGGGCTAAGCGGCATCTTAAAGCGCGTGGAATGGCGAGTAAAATGCAATATTAAACTTCTATGATAGGGCAATCAGAGACCCGATTAGATCATTTTATGTTTTGGTTAATATAAGAATTCAGCGTAACTCTGTCACATTTGTTCAACTTACGTAGCTCCTATTTCAGATAGCGTCCTGGGCTAGCCGGCATCTTAAAGCGCGTGGAATGGCGAGTAAAATGCACTATTAAACTTCTAGGATAAGGCAAACAGAGACCCGATTAGATCATTTTATATTACGGGTAATATAAGAATTCAGCGTAATTCTGTCACATTTGTTCAACATACGTAGCTCCTATTTCAGATAGCGTACTGGGCTAGGCGGCAACTTAAAGCGCGTGGAATGTCGAGTAAAATTCACTATTAAACTTCTATGATAGGGCAATCAGAGACCCGATTAGATCATTTTATATTTTGGTTAATATAAGAATTCAGCGAAATTCTATCACATTTGTTCAATTTACGTCGCTCCTATTTCAGATAGCGTATTGGGCTAAGCGGCATCTTAAAGCGCGTGGAATGGCGAGTAAAATGCAATATTAAACTTCTATGATAGGGCAATCAGAGACCCGATTAGATCATTTTATGTTTTGGTTAATATAAGAATTCAGCGAAATTCTATCACATTTGTTCAATTTACGTCGCTCCTATTTCAGATAGCGTATTGGGCTAAGCGGCATCTTAAAGCGCGTGGAATGGCGAGTAAAATGCAATATTAAACTTCTATTATAGGGCAATCAGAGACCCGATTAGATCATTTTATATTTTGGTTAATATAAAAATTCAGCGAAATTCTATCACAATTGTTCAATTTACGTCGCTCCTATTTCAGATAGCGTATTGGGCTAAGCGGCAACTCAAAGCGCATGAAATGACGAGTGAAATGCACTATTAAACTTCTAGGGTAGGGCGAACAGAGACCCGATTAGATCATTTTACATTATGGTTAATATAAGAATTCAGGGAAATTCTATCACATTTGTTCAACTTTCGTCGCTCCTATTTCAGATAGCGTACTGAGCTAGGCGGCATCTTAAAGCGCGTGGAATGGCGAGTAAAATGCAATATTAAACTTCTATGATAGGGCAATCAGAGACCCGATTAGATCATTTTATGTTTCGGTTAATATAAGAATTCAGCGAAATTCTATCACATTTGTTCAATTTACGTCGCTCCTATTTCAGATAGCGTATTGGACTAAGCGGCATCTCAAAGCGCAAGAAATGTCGAGTAAAATGCACTATTAATCTTCTAGGGTACTGCAAACAGAGACCCGATAAGATCATTTTATATTATGGTTAATTTAAGAATTCAGCGAAATTCTCTCAGATTTGTTCAATTTACGTCGCTGATATTTCAGATAGCGTATTGGGCTAAGCGGCATCTCAAAGCGCGAGAAATGGCGAGTAAAATGCCCTATTAAACTTCTAGGGTAGGGCAAACAGAGACCCGATTAGATCATTTTATATTTTGGTTAATATAAGAATTCAGCGAAATTCTATCACATTTGTTCAATGTACGTCGCTCCTATTTCAGATAGCGTATTGGGCTAAGCGGCATCTCAAAGCGCATGAAATGACGAATAAAATGCACAATTAAGCTTCTACGCTAGGGCGAACAGAGACCCGATTAGATCATTTTACGTTATGGTTAATAAAAGAATTCAGCGAAATTCTATCACATTTGTTCAATTTACGTCGCTCCTATTTCAGATAGCGTACTGAGCTAGGCGGCATCTTAAAGCGCGTGGAATGGCGAGTAAAATGCAATATTAAACTTCTATGATAGGGCAATCAGAGACCCGATTAGATCATTTTATATTTTGGTTAATATAAAAATTCAGCGAAATTCTATCACAATTGTTCAATTTACGTCGCTCCTATTTCAGATAGCGTATTGGGCTAAGCGGCATCTCAAAGCGCATGAAATAACGTGAGAAATGCACTATTAAACTTCTTGGGTAGGGCGAACAGAGACCCGATTACATCATTTTATATTATGGTTAATTTAAGAATTCTGCAAAATTCTATCACATTTGTTCAATTTACGTCGCTCCTATTTCAGATAGCGTACTGGGCTAAGCGGCATCTCAAAGCGCATGAAATGCCGAGTAAAATGCACAATTAAACTTCTAGGGTAAGGCAAACAGAGACCCGATTAGATCATTTTATAATACGGTTAATATAAGAATTCAGCGTAATTCTATCACGTTTGTTCAATTTACGTCGCTCCTATTTCAGATAGCTTATTGGGCTAAGCGGCATCTCAAAGCGCATGAAATGACGAGTGAAAGGCACTGTTAAACTTCTAGGGTAGGGCGAACATAGAACCGATTAGATCATTTTACATTAAGGTTAATATAAGAATTCAGGGAAATTCTATCACGTTTGTTCAATTTACGTCGCTCCTATTTCAGATAGCGTATTGGGCTAAGCGGCATCTCAAAGCGCATGAAATGACGAGTGAAAGGCACTATTAAACTTCTAGGGTAGGGCGAACAGAGAACCGATTAGATCATTTTACATTAAGGTTAATATAAGAATTCAGGGAAATTCTATCACATTTGTTCAATTTACGTCGCTGCTATTTCAGATAGCGTATTGGGCTAAGCGCCATCTCAAAGCGCATGAAATGGCGAGTAAAATGCACAGTGAAACTTCTAGGGTAGGGCAAACAGAGACCCGATTAGATCATTTTATATTATGGTTAATTTAAGAATTCAGCCAAATTCTATCACATTTGTTCAATTTACGTGGCTCCAATTTCAGATAGCGTATTGGGCTAAGCGGCATCTCAAAGCGCATGAAATGCCGAGTAAAATGCACAATTAAACTTCTAGGGTAAGGCAAACAGAGACCCGATTAGATCATTTTATAATACGGTTAATATAAGAATTCAGCGTAATTCTATCACGTTTGTTCAATTTACGTCGCTCCTATTTCAGATAGCGTACTGGGCTGGGCGGCATCTTAAAGCGCGTGGAAGGGCGAGTAAAATGCACTACTAAACTTCTATGATAGGGCAATCAGAGACCCGATTAGATCATTTTATATTTTGGTTAATATAAGAATTCAGCGAAATTCTATCACATTTGTTCAATTTACGTCGCTCCTATTTCAGATAGCGTATTGGGCTAAGCGGCATGTCAAAGCGCATGAAATGACGAGTGAAAGACACTATTAAACTTCTAGGGTAGGGCGAACAGAGAACCGATTAGATCATTGTACATTAAGGTTAATATAAGAATTCAGGGAAATTCTATCACGTTTGTTCAACTTACGTCGCTCCTATTTCAGATAGCGTATTGGGCTAAGCGGCATCTCAAAGCGCATGAAATGGCGAGTAAAATGCACTGTTAAACATCTAGGGTAGGGCAAACAGAGACCCGATTAGATCATTTCATATTTTGGTTTATTTAAGAATTCAGAAAAATTCTATCACATTTGTTCAATTTACGTCGCTCCTATTTCAGATAGCTTATTGGGCTAAGAGGCATCTCAAAGCGCATGAAATGACGAGTGAAATGCACTATTAAACTTCTAGGATAAGGCAAACAGAGACCCGATTAGATCATTTTATATTACGGTTAATTTAAGAATTCAGCGTAATTCTATCACATTTGTTCAATTTACGTCGCTGATGTTTCAGATAGCGTATTGAGCTAAGCGGCATCTCAAAGCGCATGAAATAGCGAATAAAATGAGCTATTAAACTTCTAGGCTAGGGCGAACAGAGACCCGATTAGATCATTTTATATTATGGTTAATTTAAGAATTCAGCGAAATTCTATCACATTTGTTCAATTTACGTCGCTCCTATTTCAGATAGCGTATTGGGCTAAGCGGCATCTCAAAGCGCATGAAATGGCGAGTAGAATGCACTATTAAACTTCTAGGGTAAGGCAAACAGAGACCCGATTAGATCATTTTATATTACGGTTAATATAAGAATTCAGAGTAATTCTAACACATTTGTTCAATTCACGTCGCCCCTATTTCAGATAGCGTATTGGGCTAAGCGGCATCTCAAAGCGCATGAAATGGCGAGTCAAATGCACTGTTAAACCTCTATGATAGGGAAATCAGAGACCCGATTAGATTATTTTATATTTTGGTTAATATAATAATCAACGAAATTCTAACACATTTGTTCCATTTACGTCGCTCCTATTTCAGATAGCGTACTGGGCTAGGCAGCATCTTAAAGCGCGTGGAATGGCGAGTAAAATGCACTATTAAACTTCAAGGGTAGGGCAAATAGAGACCCGATTAGATCATTTTATATTATGGTTAATTTAAGAATTCAGAAAAATTCTATCACATTTGTTCAATTTACGTCGTTCCTATTTCAGATAGCGTATTGGGCTATGCGGCATCTCAGAGCGCATGAAATGCCGAGTAAAATGCACTGTTATACTTCTAGGGCAGGGCAAACAGAGACCCGATTAGATCATTTTATATTACGGTTAATATAAGAATTCAGCGTAATTCTACCACATTTGTTCAACTTACGTCGCTCCTATTTCAGACAGCGTACTGGGCTAGGCGGTATCTCAAAGCGCGTGGAAGGGCGAGTAAAATGCACTACTAAACTTCTATGATAGGCAATCAGAGACCCGATTAGATCATTTTATATTTTGGTTAATATAAGAATTCAGCGAAATTCTCTCACATTTGTTCAATTTACGTCGCTGATATTTCAGATAGCGTATTGGACTAAGCGGCATCTCAAAGCGCAAGAAATGTCGAGCAAAATGCACTATTAAACTTCTAGGGTAGTGCAAACAGAGACCCGATAAGATCATTTTATATTATGGTTAATTTAAGAATGCAGCGAAATTCTCTCAGATTTGTTCAATTTACGTCGCTGATATTTCAGATAGCGTATTGGGCTAAGCGGCATCTCAAAGCGCGAGAAATGGCGAGTAAAATGCACTATTAAACTTCTAGGGTAGGGCGAACACAGACCCGATTATATCATTTTATATTTTGGTTAATATAAGAATTCAGCGAAATTCTATCACATTTGTTCAATTTACGTCGCTCCTATTTCAGATAGCGTATTGGGGTAAGTTGCATCTCAAAGCGCAAGACATGGCGAGTAAAATGCACTACTAAACTTCTAGGGTAGGCAAACAGAGACCCGATTAGATCATTTTATATTGCGGTTAATATAAGAATTCAGCGTAACTCTGTCACATTTGTTCAACTTACGTAGCTCCTACTTCAGATAGCGTCCTGGGCTAGCCGGCATCTTAAAGCGCGTGGAATGGCGAGTAAAATGCACTATTAAACTTCTAGGATAAGGCAAACAGAGACCCGATTAGATCATTTTATATTACGGTTAATATAAGAATTCAGCGTAATTCTGTCACATTTGTTCAACATACGTAGCTCCTATTTCAGATAGCGTATTGGGCTATGCGGCAACTCAAAGCGCATGAAATGACGAGTGAAATGCACTATTAAACTTCTAGGGTAGGGCGAACAGAGACCCGATTAGATCATTTTACATTATGGTTAATATAAGAATTCAGGGAAATTCTATCACATTTGTTCAATTTACGTCGCTCCTACTTCAAATAGCGTACTCGGATAGGCGGCATCTTAAAGCGCGTGGAATGGCGAGTAAAATGCACTATTAAACTTCTATGATAGGGCAATCAGAGACCCGATTAGATCATTTTATATTTTGGTTAATATAAGAATTCAGCGAAATTCTATTACATTTGTTCAATTTACGTCGCTCCTATTTCAGATAGCGTATTGGGCTAAGCGGCATCTCAATGCGCATGGATTGACGAGTGAAATGCTCTATTAAACTTCTGGGGTAGGGCGAACAGAAACCCGAATAGATCATTTTATATTACGGTTAATATAAGAATTCAGCGAAATTCTATCACATTTGTTTAATTTACGTCGCTCCTATTTCAGATAGCGTATTGGGCTAAGCGGCATCTCAAAGCGCATGAAATGGCGAGTAAAATGCACTACTAAGCTTCTAGGATAAGGCAAACAGAGACCCGATTAGATCATTTTATATTACGATTAATATAAGAATTCAGCGTAATTCTGTCACGTTTGTTCAATTTACGTTGCTCCTATTTCAAATAGCGTACTCGGATAGGCGGCATCTGAAAGCGCGTGGAATGGCGAGTAAAATGCACTATTATACTTCTAGTGTAGGGCAATCAGAGACCCGATTAGATCATTTTATATTATGCTTAATTTAAGAATTCAGCAAAATTCTATCACATTTGTTCAATTTACGTAGTTCCTATTTCAGATAGCATACTGGGCTAGGCGGTATCTTAAAGCGCGCGGAATGGCGAGTAAAATGCACTATTAAACTTCTATGATAGGGCAATCAGAGCCCCGATTAGATCATTTTATATTTTGGTTAATATAAGAATTCAGCGAAATTCTATCACATTTGTTCAATTTACGTCGCTCCTATTTCAGATAGCGTATTGGGCTAAGCGGCAACTCAAAGCGCATGAAATGACGAGTGAAATGCACTATTAAACTTCTAGGGTAGGGCGAACAGAGACCCGATTAGATCATTTTACATTATGGTTAATATAAGAATTCAGCGAAATTCTATCACATTTGTTCAATTTACGTCGCTCCTACTTCAAATAGCGTACTCGGATAGGCGGCATCTTAAAGCGCGTGGAATGGCGAGTAAAATGCACTATTAAACTTCTATGATAGGGCAATCAGAGACCCGATTAGATCATTTTATATTTTGGTTAATATAAGAATTCAGCGAAATTCTATCACATTTGTTCAATTTACGTCGCTCCTATTTCAGATAGCGTATTGGGCTAAGCGGCATGTCAAAGCGCATGAAATGACGAGTGAAAGACACTATTAAACTTCTAGGGTAGGGCGAACAGAGAACCGATTAGATCATTGTACATTAAGGTTAATATAAGAATTCAGGGAAATTCTATCACGTTTGTTCAACTTACGTCGCTCCTATTTCAGATAGCGTATTGGGCTAAGCGGCATCTCAAAGCGCATGAAATGGCGAGTAAAATGCACTGTTAAACATCTAGGGTAGGGCAAACAGAGACCCGATTAGATCATTTCATATTTTGGTTTATTTAAGAATTCAGAAAAATTCTATCACATTTGTTCAATTTACGTCGCTCCTATTTCAGATAGCTTATTGGGCTAAGAGGCATCTCAAAGCGCATGAAATGACGAGTGAAATGCACTATTAAACTTCTAGGATAAGGCAAACAGAGACCCGATTAGATCATTTTATATTACGGTTAATATAAGAATTCAGCGTAATTCTATCACATTTGTTCAATTTACGTCGCTGATGTTTCAGATAGCGTATTGAGCTAACCGGCATCTCAAAGCGCATGAAATAGCGAATAAAATGAGCTATTAAACTTCTAGGCTAGGGCGAACAGAGACCCGATTAGATCATTTTATATTATGGTTAATTTAAGAATTCAGCGAAATTCTTTCACATTTGTTCAATTTACGTCGCTCCTATTTCAGATAGCGTATTGGGCTAAGCGGCATCTCAAAGCGCATGAAATGGCGAGTAGAATGCACTATTAAACTTCTAGGGTAAGGCAAACAGAGACCCGATTAGATCATTTTATATTACGGTTAATATAAGAATTCAGAGTAATTCTAACACATTTGTTCAATTCACGTCGCCCCTATTTCAGATAGCGTATTGGGCTAAGCGGCATCTCAAAGCGCATGAAATGGCGAGTCAAATGCACTGTTAAACCTCTATGATAGGGAAATCAGAGACCCGATTAGATTATTTTATATTTTGGTTAATATAATAATCAACGAAATTCTAACACATTTGTTCCATTTACGTCGCTCCTATTTCAGATAGCGTACTGGGCTAGGCAGCATCTTAAAGCGCGTGGAATGGCGAGTAAAATGCACTATTAAACTTCAAGGGTAGGGCAAATAGAGACCCGATTAGATCATTTTATATTATGGTTAATTTAAGAATTCAGAAAAATTCTATCACATTTGTTCAATTTACGTCGTTCCTATTTCAGATAGCGTATTGGGCTATGCGGCATCTCAAAGCGCATGAAATGCCGAGTAAAATGCACTTTTATACTTCTAGGGCAGGGCAAACAGAGACCCGATTAGATCATTTTATATTACGGTTAATATAAGAATTCAGCGTAATTCTACCACATTTGTTCAACTTACGTCGCTCCTATTTCAGACAGCGTACTGGGCTAGGCGGTATCTCAAAGCGCGTGGAAGGGCGAGTAAAATGCACTACTAAACTTCTATGATATGGCAATCAGAGACCCGATTAGATCATTTTATATTTTGGTTAATATAAGAATTCAGCGAAATTCTCTCACATTTGTTCAATTTACGTCGCTGATATTTCAGATAGCGTATTGGACTAAGCGGCATCTCAAAGCGCAAGAAATGTCGAGCAAAATGCACTATTAAACTTCTAGGGTAGTGCAAACAGAGACCCGATAAGATCATTTTATATTATGGTTAATTTAAGAATGCAGCGAAATTCTCTCAGATTTGTTCAATTTACGTCGCTGATATTTCAGATAGCGTATTGGGCTAAGCGGCATCTCAAAGCGCGAGAAATGGCGAGTAAAATGCACTATTAAACTTCTAGGGTAGGGCGAACACAGACCCGATTATATCATTTTATATTTTGGTTAATATAAGAATTCAGCGAAATTCTATCACATTTGTTCAATTTACGTCGCTCCTATTTCAGATAGCGTATTGGGGTAAGTTGCATCTCAAAGCGCAAGACATGGCGAGTAAAATGCACTACTAAACTTCTAGGGTAGGCAAACAGAGACCCGATTAGATCATTTTATATTGCGGTTAATATAAGAATTCAGCGTAACTCTGTCACATTTGTTCAACTTACGTAGCTCCTATTTCAGATAGCGTCCTGGGCTAGCCGGCATCTTAAAGCGCGTGGAATGGCGAGTAAAATGCACTATTAAACTTCTAGGATAAGGCAAACAGAGACCCGATTAGATCATTTTATATTACGGTTAATATAAGAATTCAGCGTAATTCTGTCACATTTGTTCAACATACGTAGCTCCTATTTCAGATAGCGTATTGGGCTATGCGGCAACTCAAAGCGCATGAAATGACGAGTGAAATGCACTATTAAACTTCTAGGGTAGGGCGAACAGAGACCCGATTAGATCATTTTACATTATGGTTAATATAAGAATTCAGGGAAATTCTATCACATTTGTTCAATTTACGTCGCTCCTACTTCAAATAGCGTACTCGGATAGGCGGCATCTTAAAGCGCGTGGAATGGCGAGTAAAATGCACTATTAAACTTCTATGATAGGGCAATCAGAGACCTGATTAGATCATTTTATATTTTGGTTAATATAAGAATTCAGCGAAATTCTATTACATTTGTTCAATTTACGTCGCTCCTATTTCAGATAGCGTATTGGGCTAAGCGGCATCTCAATGCGCATGGATTGACGAGTGAAATGCTCTATTAAACTTCTGGGGTAGGGCGAACAGAAACCCGAATAGATCATTTTATATTACGGTTAATATAAGAATTCAGCGAAATTCTATCACATTTGTTTAATTTACGTCGCTCCTATTTCAGATAGCGTATTGGGCTAAGCGGCATCTCAAAGCGCATGAAATGGCGAGTAAAATGCACTACTAAGCTTCTAGGATAAGGCAAACAGAGACCCGATTAGATCATTTTATATTACGATTAATATAAGAATTCAGCGTAATTCTGTCACGTTTGTTCAATTTACGTTGCTCCTATTTCAAATAGCGTACTCGGATAGGCGGCATCTGAAAGCGCGTGGAATGGCGAGTAAAATGCACTATTATACTTCTAGTGTAGGGCAATCAGAGACCCGATTAGATCATTTTATATTATGCTTAATTTAAGAATTCAGCAAAATTCTATCACATTTGTTCAATTTACGTAGTTCCTATTTCAGATAGCATACTGGGCTAGGCGGTATCTTAAAGCGCGCGGAATGGCGAGTAAAATGCACTATTAAACTTCTATGATAGGGCAATCAGAGCCCCGATTAGATCATTTTATATTTTGGTTAATATAAGAATTCAGCGAAATTCTATCACATTTGTTCAATTTACGTCGCTCCTATTTCAGATAGCATATTGGGCTAAGCGGCATCTCAAAGCGCATGAAATGACGAGTGAAATGCACTATTAAACTTCTAGAGTAGGGCGAACAGAGACCCGATTAGATCATTTTACATTAAGGTTAATATAAGAATTCAGCGTAATTCTGTCACATTTGTTCAACTTACGTAGCTCCTATTTCAGATAGCGTACTGGGCTAGACGGCATCTTAAAGCGCGTGGAATGGCGAGTAAAATGCACTATCAAACATCTATGATAGGGCAATCAGAGACCCGATTAGATCATTTTGTATTTTGGTTAATATAAGAATTCAGCGTAATGCTATCACATTTGTTCAATTTACGTCGCTCCTATTACAGACAGCTTATTGTGCTTAGCGGCATCTCAAAGCGCACGAAGTGACGAGTGAAATGCACTATTAAACTTCTAGGGTTGGTCGAAGAAAGACCCGATTAGATCATTTTACATTAAGGTTAATATAAGAAATCAGGGAAATATTATCACATTTGTTCAATTTACGTCGCTCCTATTTCAGATAGCGTATTGGGCTAAGCGGCATCTCAAAGCGCATGAAATAGTGAATAAAATGAGCTATTAAACTTCTAGGCTAGGGCGAACAGAGACCCCATTAGATCATTTTATATTATGGTTAATTTAAGAATTCAGCGAAATTCTATCACATTTGTTCAATTTACGTCGCTCCTATTTCAGATAGCGTATTGGGCTAAGCGGCATCTCAAAGGGCATGAAATGGCGAGTAAAATGCACTACTAAGCTTCTAGGATAAGGCAAACAGAGACCCGATTAGATCATTTTATATTACGATTAATATAAGAATTCAGCGTAATTCTGTCACGTTTGTTCAATTTACGTTGCTCCTATTTCAAATAGCGTACTCGGATAGGCGGCATCTGAAAGCGCGTGGAATGGCGAGTAAAATGCACTATTATACTTCTAGTGTAGGGCAATCAGAGACCCGATTAGATCATTTTATATTATGCTTAATTTAAGAATTCAGCAAAATTCTATCACATTTGTTCAATTTACGTAGTTCCTATTTCAGATAGCGTACTGGGCTAGGCGGCATCTTAAAGCGCGTGGAATGGCGGGTAAAATGCACTATTAAACTTCTATGATAGGGCAATCAGAGACCCGATTAGATCATTTTATGTTTTGGTTAATATAAGAATTCTGCGAAATTCTATCACATTTGTTCAATTTACGTCGCTCCTATTTCAGATAGCGTACTGGGCTATGCGGCATCTTAAAGCGCGTGGAATGGCGAGTAAAATTCACTATTAAACTTCTATGATAGGGTAATCAGAGACCCGATTAGATCATTTTATATTTTGGTTAATATAAGAATTCAGCGAAATTCTATCACATTTGTTCAATTTACGTCGCTCCTATTTCAGATAGCGTATTGGGGTAAGTTGCATCTCAAAGCGCAAGACATGGCGAGTAAAATGCACTACTAAACTTCTAGGGTAGGCAAACAGAGACCCGATTAGATCATTTTATATTGCGGTTAATATAAGAATTCAGCGTAACTCTGTCACATTTGTTCAACTTACGTAGCTCCTATTTCAGATAGCGTCCTGGGCTAGCCGGCATCTTAAAGCGCGTGGAATGGCGAGTAAAATGCACTATTAAACTTCTAGGATAAGGCAAACAGAGACCCGATTAGATCATTTTATATTACGGTTAATATAAGAATTCAGCGTAATTCTGTCACATTTGTTCAACATACGTAGCTCCTATTTCAGATAGCGTATTGGGCTAAGCGGCAACTCAAAGCGCATGAAATGACGAGTGAAATGCACTATTAAACTTCTAGGGTAGGGCGAACAGAGACCCGATTAGATCATTTTACATTATGGTTAATATAAGAATTCAGGGAAATTCTATCACATTTGTTCAATTTACGTCGCTCCTACTTCAAATGGCGTACTCGGATAGGCGGCATCTTAAAGCGCGTGGATTGGCGAGTAAAATGCACTATTAAACTTCTATGATAGGGCAATCAGAGACCCGATTAGATCATTTTATATTTTGATTAATATAAGAATTCAGCGAAATTCTATTACATTTGTTCAATTTACGTCGCTCCTATTTCAGATAGCGTATTGGGCTAAGCGGCATCTCAATGCGCATGGATTGACGAGTGAAATGCTCTATTAAACTTCTGGGGTAGGGCGAACAGAAACCCGAATAGATCATTTTATATTACGGTTAATATAAGAATTCAGCGAAATTCTATCACATTTGTTTAATTTACGTCGCTCCTATTTCAGATAGCGTATTGGGCTAAGCGGCATCTCAAAGCGCATGAAATGGCGAGTAAAATGCACTACTAAGCTTCTAGGATAAGGCAAACAGAGACCCGATTAGATCATTTTATATTACGAGTAATATAAGAATTCAGCGTAATTCTGTCACATTTGTTCAATTTACGTTGCTCCTATTTCAAATAGCGTACTCGGATAGGCGGCATCTGAAAGCGCGTGGAATGGCGAGTAAAATGCACTATTATACTTCTAGTGTAGGGCAATCAGAGACCCGATTAGATCATTTTATATTATGCTTAATTTAAGAATTCAGCAAAATTCTATCACATTTGTTCAATTTACGTAGTTCCTATTTCAGATAGCATACTGGGCTAGGCGGTATCTTAAAGCGCATGAAATGACGAGTGAAATGCACTATTAAACTTCTAGAGTAGGGCGAACAGAGACCCGATTAGATCATTTTACATTAAGGTTAATATAAGAATTCAGCGTAATTCTGTCACATTTGTTCAACTTACGTAGCTCCTATTTCAGATAGCGTACTGGGCTAGACGGCATCTTAAAGCGCGTGGAATGGCGAGTAAAATGCACTATCAAACTTCTATGATAGGGCAATCAGAGACCCGATTAGATCATTTTGTATTTTGGTTAATATAAGAATTCAGCGAAATTCTATCACATTTGTTCAATTTACGTCGCTCCTATTTCAGATAGCGTATTGGGCTAAGCGGCATCTCAAACCGCATGGATTGACGAGTGAAATGCTCTATTAAACTTCTGGGGTAGGGCGAACAGAAACCCGAATAGATCATTTTATATTACGGTTAATATAAGAATTCAGCGAAATTCTATCACATTTGTTCAATTTACGTCGATCCTATTTCAGATAGCGTACTGGGCTAGGCGGCTTCCTAAAGCGCGCGGAATGGCGAGTAAAATGCACTATTAAACTTATATGCTAGGGCAATCAGAGACCCGATTAGATCATTTTATATTTTGTTTAATATAAGATTTCAGGGAAATTCTATCACATTTGTTCATTTTACGTCGCTCCTATTTCAGATAGCGTACTGGGCTAGGCGGCATCTTAAAGCGCGTGGAAAGGCGAGTAAAATGCACTATTAAACTTCTATGATAGGGCAATCAGAGACCCGATTAGATCATTTAATATTTTGGTTAATATAAGAATTCAGCGTAATGCTATCACATTTGTTCAATTTACGTCGCTCCTATTACAGACAGCTTATTGTGCTTAGCGGCATCTCAAAGCGCATGAAGTGACGAGTGAAATGCACTATTAAACTTCTAGGGTTGGTCGAAGAAAGACCCGATTAGATCATTTTACATTAAGGTTAATATAAGAATTCAGGGAAATTCTATCACATTTGTTCAATTTACGTCGCTCCTATTTCAGATAGCGTATTGGGCTAAGCGGCATCTCAAAGCGCATGAAATAGTGAATAAAATGAGCTATTAAACTTCTAGGCTAGGGCGAACAGAGACCCCATTAGATCATTTTACATTATGATTAATAATAGAATTCAGCGAAATTCTATCACATTTGTTCAACTTACGTCGCTCCTATTGCAGATAGCGTATTGGGCTAAGTGGCATCTCAAAGCGCATGAAATGGCGAGTAAAATGCACTATTAAACTTCTATGATAGGGCAATCAGAGACCCGATTAGATCATTTTATATTATGGTTAATTTAAGAATTCAGCGAAATTCTATCACATTTGTTCAATTTACGTCGCTCCTATTTCAGATAGCGTACTGGGCTATGCGGCATCTTAAAGCGCGTGGAATGGCGAGTAAAATTCACTATTAAACTTCTATGATAGGGTAATCAGAGACCCGATTAGATCATTTTATATTTTGGTTAATATAAGAATTCAGCGAAATTCTATCACATTTGTTCAATTTACGTCGCTCCTATTTCAGATAGCTTATTGGGCTAAGCGGCATCTCAAAGCGCATGAAATGACGAGTGAAATGCACTATTAAACTTATAGGGTAAGGCAAACAGAGACCCGATTAGATCATTTTATATTACGGTTAATATAAGAATTCAGCGTAATTCTATCACATTTGTTCAACTTTCGTCGCTCCTATTTCAGATAGCGTACTGAGCTAGGCGGCATCTTAAAGCGCGTGGAATGGCGAGTAAAATGCAATATTAAACTTCTATGATAGGGCAATCAGAGACCCGATTAGATCATTTTATGTTTTGGTTAATATAAGAATTCAGCGAAATTCTATCACATTTGTTCAATTTACGTCGCTCCTATTTCAGATAGCGTATTGGGGTAAGTTGCATCTCAAAGCGCAAGACATGGCGAGTAAAATGCACTACTAAACTTCTAGGGTAGGCAAACAGAGACCCGATTAGATCATTTTATATTGCGGTTAATATAAGAATTCAGCGTAACTCTGTCACATTTGTTCAACTTACGTAGCTCCTATTTCAGATAGCGTCCTGGGCTAGCCGGCATCTTAAAGCGCGTGGAATGGCGAGTAAAATGCACTATTAAACTTCTAGGATAAGGCAAACAGAGACCCGATTAGATCATTTTATATTACGGTTAATATAAGAATTCAGCGTAATTCTGTCACATTTGTTCAACATACGTAGCTCCTATTTCAGATAGCGTACTGGGCTAGGCGGCAACTTAAAGCGCGTGGAATGTCGAGTAAAATTCACTATTAAACTTCTATGATAGGGCAATCAGAGACCCGATTAGATCATTTTATATTTTGGTTAATATAAGAATTCAGCGAAATTCTATCACATTTGTTCAATTTACGTCGCTCCTATTTCAGATAGCGTATTGGGGTAAGTCGCATCTCAAAGCGCAAGACATGGCGAGTAAAATGCACTACTAAACTTCTAGGGTAGGCAAACAGAGACCCGATTAGATCATTTTATATTGCGGTTAATATAAGAATTCAGCGTAACTCTGTCACATTTGTTCAACTTACGTAGCTCCTATTTCAGATAGCGTCCTGGGCTAGCCGGCATCTTAAAGCGCGTGGAATGGCGAGCAAAATGCACTATTAAACTTCTAGGATAAGGCAAACAGAGACCCGATTAGATCATTTTATATTACGGTTAATATAAGAATTCAGCGTAATTCTGTCACATTTGTTCAACATACGTAGCTCCTATTTCAGATAGCGTACTGGGCTAGGCGGCAACTTAAAGCGCGTGGAATGTCGAGTAAAATACACTATCAAACTTCTATGATAGGGCAATCAGAGACCCGATTAGATCATTTTATATTTTGGTTAATATAAGAATTCAGCGAAATTCTATCACATTTGTTCAATTTACGTCGCTCCTATTTCAGATAGCGTATTGGGCTAAGCGGCATCTCAAAGCGCATGAAATGGCGAGTAAAATGCACTATTAAACTTCTAGGATAAGGCAAACAGAGACCCGATTAGATCATTTTATATTGCGGTTAATATAAGAATTCAGCGTAACTCTGACACATTTGTTCAACTTACGTAGCTCCTATTTCAGATAGCGTACTGGGCTAGGCGGCATCTTAAAGCGCGTGGAATGGCGGGTAAAATGCACTATTAAACTTCTATGATAGGGCAATCAGAGACCCGATTAGATCATTTTATGTTTTGGTTAATATAAGAATTCAGCGAAATTCTATCACATTTGTTCAATTTACGTCGCTCCTATTTCAGATAGCGTATTGGGCTAAGCGGCATCTCAAAGCGCATGAAATGGCGAGTAAAATGCACTATTAAACTTCTAGGGTACGGCAATCAGAGACCCGATTAGATCATTTTATATTATGGTTAATTTAAGAATTCAGCAAAATTCTATCACATTTGTTCAATTTACGTCGCTCCTATTTCAGATAGCGTATTGGGGTAAGACGCATCTCAAAGCGCAAGACATGGCGAGTAAAATGCACTACTAAACTTCTAGGGTAGGCAAACAGAGACCCGATTAGATCATTTTATATTGCGGTTAATGTAAGAATTCAGCGTAACTCTGTCACATTTGTTCAACTTACGTAGCTCCTATTTCAGATAGCGTCCTGGGCTAGCCGGCATCTTAAAGCGCGTGGAATGGCGAGCAAAATGCACTATTAAACTTCTAGGATAAGGCAAACAGAGACCCGATTAGATCATTTTATATTACGGTTAATATAAGAATTCAGCGTAATTCTGTCACATTTGTTCAACATACGTAGCTCCTATTTCAGATAGCGTACTGGGCTAGGCGGCAACTTAAAGCGCGTGGAATGTCGAGTAAAATACACTATCAAACTTCTATGATAGGGCAATCAGAGACCCGATTAGATCATTTTATATTTTGGTTAATATAAGAATTCAGCGAAATTCTATCACATTTGTTCAATTTACGTCGCTCCTATTTCAGATAGCGTATTGGGCTAAGCGGCATCTCAAAGCGCATGAAATGGCGAGTAAAATGCACTATTAAACTTCTAGGGTAGGGCAATCAGAGACCCGACTAGATCATTTTATATTATGGTTAATTTAAGAATTCAGCAAAATTCTATCACATTTGTTCAGTTTACGTCGCTCCTATTTCAGTTAGCGTACTGGGCTATACGGCATCTTAAGGCGCGTGGAATGGCGAGTAAAATTCACTATTAAACTTCTATGATAGGGTAATCAGAGACCCGATTAGATCATTTTATATTTTGGTTAATATAAGAATTCAGCGAAATTCTATCACATTTGTTCAATTTACGTCGCTCCTATTTCAGATAGCGTATTGGGCTAAGCGGCATCTCAAAGCGCATGAAATGGCGAGTAAAATGCACTATTAAACTTCTAGGGTAGGGCAATCAGAGACCCGACTAGATCATTTTATATTATGGTTAATTTAAGAATTCAGCAAAATTCTATCACATTTGTTCAGTTTACGTCGCTCCTATTTCAGATAGCGTACTGGGCTATACGGCATCTTAAGGCGCGTGGAATGGCGAGTAAAATTCACTATTAAACTTCTATGATAGGGTAATCAGAGACCCGATTAGATCATTTTATATTTTGGTTAATATAAGAATTCAGCGAAATTCTATCACATTTGTTCAATTTACGTCGCTCCTATTTCAGATAGCTTATTGGGCTAAGCGGCATCTCAAAGCGCATGAAATGTCGAGTGAAATGCACCATTAAACTTATAGGGTAAGGCAAACAGAGACCCGATTAGATCATTTTATATTACCGTTAATATAAGAATTCAGCGTAATTCTATCACATTTGTTCAACTTTCGTCGCTCCTATTTCAGATAGCGTACTGAGCTAGGCGGCATCTTAAAGCGCGTGGAATGGCGAGTAAAATGCAATATTAAACTTCTATGATAGGGCAATCAGAGACCCGATTAGATCATTTTATGTTTTGGTTAATATAAGAATTCAGCGAAATTCTATCACATTTGTTCAATTTACGTCGCTCCTATTTCAGATAGCGTATTGGGCTAAGCGGCATCTCAAAGCGCATGAAATGGCGAGTAAAATGCACTATTAAACTTCTAGGGTACGGCAATCAGAGACCCGACTAGATCATTTTATATTATGGTTAATTTAAGAATTCAGCAAAATTCTATCACATTTGTTCAATTTACGTCGCTCCTATTTCAGATAGCGTATTGGGGTAAGTCGCATCTCAAAGCGCAAGACATGGCGAGTAAAATGCACTACTAAACTTCTAGGGTAGGCAAACAGAGACCCGATTAGATCATTTTATATTGCGGTTAATATAAGAATTCAGCGTAACTCTGTCACATTTGTTCAACTTACGTAGCTCCTATTTCAGATAGCGTCCTGGGCTAGCCGGCATCTTAAAGCGCGTGGAATGGCGAGCAAAATGCACTATTAAACTTCTAGGATAAGGCAAACAGAGACCCGATTAGATCATTTTATATTACGGTTAATATAAGAATTCAGCGTAATTCTGTCACATTTGTTCAACATACGTAGCTCCTATTTCAGATAGCGTACTGGGCTAGGCGGCAACTTAAAGCGCGTGGAATGTCGAGTAAAATACACTATCAAACTTCTATGATAGGGCAATCAGAGACCCGATTAGATCATTTTATATTTTGGTTAATATAAGAATTCAGCGAAATTCTATCACATTTGTTCAATTTACGTAGTTCCTATTTCAGATAGCATACTGGGCTAGGCGGTATCTTAAAGCGCGCGGAATGGCGAATAAAATGCACTATTAAACTTCTAGGCTAGGGCGAACAGAGACCCGATTAGATCATTTTACATTATGGTTAATAATAGAATTCAGCGAAATTCTATCACATTTGTTCAACTTACGTCGCTCCTATTGCAGATAGCGTATTGGGCTAAGTGGCATCTCAAAGCGCATGATATGGCGAGTAAAATGCACTATTAAACTTCTAGGGTAGGGCAATCAGAGAACCGATTAGATCATTTTATATTACGGTAAATATAAGAATGCAGCGTAATTCTGTCACATTTGTTCAACTTACGTAGCTCCTACTTCAGATAGCGTACTGGGCTAGGCGGCAACTTAAAGCGCGTGGAATGGCGAGTAAAATGCACCATTAAACTTCTATGGTAGGGCAATCAGAGAACCGATTAGATCATTTTATATTACGGTAAATATAAGAATGCAGCGTAATTCTGTCACATTTGTTCAACTTACGTAGCTCCTATTTCAGATAGCGTATTGGGCTAAGCGGCATCTCAAAGCGCATGAAATGGCGAGTAAAATGCACTATTAAACTTCTAGGGTAGGGCAATCAGAGACCCGACTAGATCATTTTATATTATGGTTAATTTAAGAATTCAGCAAAATTTTATCACATTTGATCAATTTACATCGCTCCTATTTCAGATAGCGTATTGTGCTAAGCGGCATCTCAAAGCGCATGAAATAACGAGTAAAATGCACTATTAAACTTCTAGGGTAGGGCAAACAGAGACCCCATTAGATCATTTTATATTATGGTTAATTTAAGAATTCAGCGAAATTCTATCACATTTGTTCAATTCACGTCGCTCCTATTTCAGATAGCGTATTGGGCTAAGCGGCATCTCAAAGCTCACGAAATGGCGAGTAAAATGCACTATTAAACTTCTAGGATAAGGCAAACAGAGATCCGATTAGATCATTTTATATTACGGTAACTATAAGAATTCAGCGTAATTCTGTCACATTTGTTCAACTTACGTAGCTCCTATTTCAGATAGCGTACTGGGCTAGGCGGCAACTTAAAGCGCGTGGAATGGCGAGTAAAATGCACCATTAAACTTCTATGGTAGGGCAATCAGAGAACCGATTAGATCATTTTATATTACGGTAAATATAAGAATTCAGCGTAATTCTGTCACATTTGTTCAACTTACGTAGCTCCTATTTCAGATAGCGTACTGGGCTAGGCGGCATCTTAAAGCGCGTGGAATGTCGAGTAAAATACACTATCAAACTTCTATGATAGGGCAATCAGAGACCCGATTAGATCATTTTATATTTTGGTTAATATAAGAATTCAGCGAAATTCTATTACATTTGTTCAATTTACGTCGCTCCTATTTCAGATAGCGTATTGGGCTAAGCGGCATCTCAATGCGCATGGATTGACGAGTGAAATGCTCTATTAAACTTCTGGGGTAGGGCGAACAGAAACCCGAATAGATCATTTTATATTACGGTTAATATAAGAATTCAGCGAAATTCTATCACATTTGTTTAATTTACGTCGCTCCTATTTCAGATAGCGTATTGGGCTAAGCGGCATCTCAAAGCGCATGAAATGGCGAGTAAAATGCACTACTAAGCTTCTAGGATAAGGCAAACAGAGACCCGATTAGATCATTTTATATTACGATTAATATAAGAATTCAGCGTAATTCTGTCACGTTTGTTCAATTTACGTTGCTCCTATTTCAAATAGCGTACTCGGATAGGCGGCATCTGAAAGCGCGTGGAATGGCGAGTAAAATGCACTATTATACTTCTAGTGTAGGGCAATCAGAGACCCGATTAGATCATTTTATATTATGCTTAATTTAAGAATTCAGCAAAATTCTATCACATTTGTTCAATTTACGTAGTTCCTATTTCAGATAGCATACTGGGCTAGGCGGTATCTTAAAGCGCGCGGAATGGCGAGTAAAATGCACTATTAAACTTCTATGATAGGGCAATCAGAGCCCCGATTAGATCATTTTATATTTTGGTTAATATAAGAATTCAGCGAAATTCTATCACATTTGTTCAATTTACGTCGCTCCTATTTCAGATAGCATATTGGGCTAAGCGGCATCTCAAAGCGCATGAAATGACGAGTGAAATGCACTATTAAACTTCTAGAGTAGGGCGAACAGAGACCCGATTAGATCATTTTACATTAAGGTTAATATAAGAATTCAGCGTAATTCTGTCACATTTGTTCAACTTACGTAGCTCCTATTTCAGATAGCGTACTGGGCTAGACGGCATCTTAAAGCGCGTGGAATGGCGAGTAAAATGCACTATCAAACATCTATGATAGGGCAATCAGAGACCCGATTAGATCATTTTGTATTTTGGTTAATATAAGAATTCAGCGTAATGCTATCACATTTGTTCAATTTACGTCGCTCCTATTACAGACAGCTTATTGTGCTTAGCGGCATCTCAAAGCGCACGAAGTGACGAGTGAAATGCACTATTAAACTTCTAGGGTTGGTCGAAGAAAGACCCGATTAGATCATTTTACATTAAGGTTAATATAAGAATTCAGGGAAATATTATCACATTTGTTCAATTTACGTCGCTCCTATTTCAGATAGCGTATTGGGCTAAGCGGCATCTCAAAGCGCATGAAATAGTGAATAAAATGAGCTATTAAACTTCTAGGCTAGGGCGAACAGAGACCCGATTAGATCATTTTATATTATGGTTAATTTAAGAATTCAGCGAAATTCTATCACATTTGTTCAATTTACGTCGCTCCTATTTCAGATAGCGTATTGGGCTAAGCGGCATCTCAAAGGGCATGAAATGGCGAGTAAAATGCACTACTAAGCTTCTAGGATAAGGCAAACAGAGACCCGATTAGATCATTTTATATTACGATTAATATAAGAATTCAGCGTAATTCTGTCACGTTTGTTCAATTTACGTTGCTCCTATTTCAAATAGCGTACTCGGATAGGCGGCATGTGAAAGCGCGTGGAATGGCGAGTAAAATGCACTATTATACTTCTAGTGTAGGGCAATCAGAGACCCGATTAGATCATTTTATATTATGCTTAATTTAAGAATTCAGCAAAATTCTATCACATTTGTTCAATTTACGTAGTTCCTATTTCAGATAGCGTACTGGGCTAGGCGGCATCTTAAAGCGCGTGGAATGGCGGGTAAAATGCACTATTAAACTTCTATGATAGGGCAATCAGAGACCCGATTAGATCATTTTATGTTTTGGTTAATATAAGAATTCTGCGAAATTCTATCACATTTGTTCAATTTACGTCGCTCCTATTTCAGATAGCGTACTGGGCTATGCGGCATCTTAAAGCGCGTGGAATGGCGAGTAAAATTCACTATTAAACTTCTATGATAGGGTAATCAGAGACCCGATTAGATCATTTTATATTTTGGTTAATATAAGAATTCAGCGAAATTCTATCACATTTGTTCAATTTACGTCGCTCCTATTTCAGATAGCGTATTGGGGTAAGTTGCATCGGAAAGCGCAAGACATGGCGAGTAAAATGCACTACTAAACTTCTAGGGTAGGCAAACAGAGACCCGATTAGATCATTTTATATTGCGGTTAATATAAGAATTCAGCGTAACTCTGTCACATTTGTTCAACTTACGTAGCTCCTATTTCAGATAGCGTCCTGGGCTAGCCGGCATCTTAAAGCGCGTGGAATGGCGAGTAAAATGCACTATTAAACTTCTAGGATAAGGCAAACAGAGACCCGATTAGATCATTTTATATTACGGTTAATATAAGAATTCAGCGTAATTCTGTCACATTTGTTCAACATACGTAGCTCCTATTTCAGATAGCGTATTGGGCTATGCGGCAACTCAAAGCGCATGAAATGACGAGTGAAATGCACTATTAAACTTCTAGGGTAGGGCGAACAGAGACCCGATTAGATCATTTTACATTATGGTTAATATAAGAATTCAGGGAAATTCTATCACATTTGTTCAATTTACGTCGCTCCTACTTCAAATAGCGTACTCGGATAGGCGGCATCTTAAAGCGCGTGGAATGGCGAGTAAAATGCACTATTAAACTTCTATGATAGGGCAATCAGAGACCCGATTAGATCATTTTATATTTTGATTAATATAAGAATTCAGCGAAATTCTATCACATTTGTTCAATTTACGTCGCTCCTATTTCAGATAGCGTATTGGGCTAAGCGGCATCTCAATGCGCATGGATTGACGAGTGAAATGCTCTATTAAACTTCTGGGGTAGGGCGAACAGAAACCCGAATAGATCATTTTATATTACGGTTAATATAAGAATTCAGCGAAATTCTATCACATTTGTTTAATTTACGTCGCTCCTATTTCAGATAGCGTATTGGGCTAAGCGGCATCTCAAAGCGCATGAAATGGCGAGTAAAATGCACTACTAAGCTTCTAGGATAAGGCAAACAGAGACCCGATTAGATCATTTTATATTACGGTTAATATAAGAATTCAGCGTAATTCTGTCACATTTGTTCAATTTACGTTGCTCCTATTTCAAATAGCGTACTCGGATAGGCGGCATCTGAAAGCGCGTGGAATGGCGAGTAAAATGCACTATTATACTTCTAGTGTAGGGCAATCAGAGACCCGATTAGATCATTTTATATTATGCTTAATTTAAGAATTCAGCAAAATTCTATCACATTTGTTCAATTTACGTAGTTCCTATTTCAGATAGCATACTGGGCTAGGCGGTATCTTAAAGCGCATGAAATGACGAGTGAAATGCACTATTAAACTTCTAGGGTAGGGCGAACAGAGACCCGATTAGATCATTTTACATTAAGGTTAATATAAGAATTCAGCGTAATTCTGTCACATTTGTTCAACTTACGTAGCTCCTATTTCAGATAGCGTACTGGGCTAGACGGCATCTTAAAGCGCGTGGAATGGCGAGTAAAATGCACTATCAAACTTCTATGATAGGGCAATCAGAGACCCGATTAGATCATTTTGTATTTTGGTTAATATAAGAATTCAGCGAAATTCTATCACATTTGTTCAATTTACGTCGCTCCTATTTCAGATAGCGTATTGGGCTAAGCGGCATCTCAAACCGCATGGATTGACGAGTGAAATGCTCTTTTAAACTTCTGGGGTAGGGCGAACAGAAACCCGAATAGATCATTTTATATTACGGTTAATATAAGAATTCAGCGAAATTCTATCACATTTGTTCAATTTACGTCGATCCTATTTCAGATAGCGTACTGGGCTAGGCGGCTTCCTAAAGCGCGCGGAATGGCGAGTAAAATGCACTATTAAACTTATATGCTAGGGCAATCAGAGACCCGATTAGATCATTTTATATTTTGTTTAATATAAGATTTCAGGGAAATTCTATCACATTTGTTCATTTTACGTCGCTCCTATTTCAGATAGCGTACTGGGCTAGGCGGCATCTTAAAGCGCGTGGAAAGGCGAGTAAAATGCACTATTAAACTTCTATGATAGGGCAATCAGAGACCCGATTAGATCATTTAATATTTTGGTTAATATAAGAATTCAGCGTAATGCTATCACATTTGTTCAATTTACGTCGCTCCTATTACAGACAGCTTATTGTGCTTAGCGGCATCTCAAAGCGCATGAAGTGACGAGTGAAATGCACTATTAAACTTCTAGGGTTGGTCGAAGAAAGACCCGATTAGATCATTTTACATTAAGGTTAATATAAGAATTCAGGGAAATTCTATCACATTTGTTCAATTTACGTCGCTCCTATTTCAGATAGCGTATTGGGCTAAGCGGCATCTCAAAGCGCATGAAATAGTGAATAAAATGAGCTATTAAACTTCTAGGCTAGGGCGAACAGAGACCCCATTAGATCATTTTACATTATGATTAATAATAGAATTCAGCGAAATTCTATCACATTTGTTCAACTTACGTCGCTCCTATTGCAGATAGCGTATTGGGCTAAGTGGCATCTCAAAGCGCATGAAATGGCGAGTAAAATGCACTATTAAACTTCTATGATAGGGCAATCAGAGACCCGATTAGATCATTTTATATTATGGTTAATTTAAGAATTCAGCGAAATTCTATCACATTTGTTCAATTTACGTCGCTCCTATTTCAGATAGCGTACTGGGCTATGCGGCATCTTAAAGCGCGTGGAATGGCGAGTAAAATTCACTATTAAACTTCTATGATAGGGTAATCAGAGACCCGATTAGATCATTTTATATTTTGGTTAATATAAGAATTCAGCGAAATTCTATCACATTTGTTCAATTTACGTCGCTCCTATTTCAGATAGCTTATTGGGCTAAGCGGCATCTCAAAGCGCATGAAATGACGAGTGAAATGCACTATTAAACTTATAGGGTAAGGCAAACAGAGACCCGATTAGATCATTTTATATTACGGTTAATATAAGAATTCAGCGTAATTCTATCACATTTGTTCAACTTTCGTCGCTCCTATTTCAGATAGCGTACTGAGCTAGGCGGCATCTTAAAGCGCGTGGAATGGCGAGTAAAATGCAATATTAAACTTCTATGATAGGGCAATCAGAGACCCGATTAGATCATTTTATGTTTTGGTTAATATAAGAATTCAGCGAAATTCTATCACATTTGTTCAATTTACGTCGCTCCTATTTCAGATAGCGTATTGGGGTAAGTTGCATCTCAAAGCGCAAGACATGGCGAGTAAAATGCACTACTAAACTTCTAGGGTAGGCAAACAGAGACCCGATTAGATCATTTTATATTGCGGTTAATATAAGAATTCAGCGTAACTCTGTCACATTTGTTCAACTTACGTAGCTCCTATTTCAGATAGCGTCCTGGGCTAGCCGGCATCTTAAAGCGCGTGGAATGGCGAGTAAAATGCACTATTAAACTTCTAGGATAAGGCAAACAGAGACCCGATTAGATCATTTTATATTACGGTTAATATAAGAATTCAGCGTAATTCTGTCACATTTGTTCAACATACGTAGCTCCTATTTCAGATAGCGTACTGGGCTAGGCGGCAACTTAAAGCGCGTGGAATGTCGAGTAAAATTCACTATTAAACTTCTATGATAGGGCAATCAGAGACCCGATTAGATCATTTTATATTTTGGTTAATATAAGAATTCAGCGAAATTCTATCACATTTGTTCAATTTACGTCGCTCCTATTTCAGATAGCGTATTGGGGTAAGTCGCATCTCAAAGCGCAAGACATGGCGAGTAAAATGCACTACTAAACTTCTAGGGTAGGCAAACAGAGACCCGATTAGATCATTTTATATTGCGGTTAATATAAGAATTCAGCGTAACTCTGTCACATTTGTTCAACTTACGTAGCTCCTATTTCAGATAGCGTCCTGGGCTAGCCGGCATCTTAAAGCGCGTGGAATGGCGAGCAAAATGCACTATTAAACTTCTAGGATAAGGCAAACAGAGACCCGATTAGATCATTTTATATTACGGTTAATATAAGAATTCAGCGTAATTCTGTCACATTTGTTCAACATACGTAGCTCCTATTTCAGATAGCGTACTGGGCTAGGCGGCAACTTAAAGCGCGTGGAATGTCGAGGAAAATACACTATCAAACTTCTATGATAGGGCAATCAGAGACCCGATTAGATCATTTTATATTTTGGTTAATATAAGAATTCAGCGAAATTCTATCACATTTGTTCAATTTACGTCGCTCCTATTTCAGATAGCGTATTGGGCTAAGCGGCATCTCAAAGCGCATGAAATGGCGAGTAAAATGCACTATTAAACTTCTAGGATAAGGCAAACAGAGACCCGATTAGATCATTTTATATTGCGGTTAATATAAGAATTCAGCGTAACTCTGACACATTTGTTCAACTTACGTAGCTCCTATTTCAGATAGCGTACTGGGCTAGGCGGCATCTTAAAGCGCGTGGAATGGCGGGTAAAATGCACTATTAAACTTCTATGATAGGGCAATCAGAGACCCGATTAGATCATTTTATGTTTTGGTTAATATAAGAATTCAGCGAAATTCTATCACATTTGTTCAATTTACGTCGCTCCTATTTCAGATAGCGTATTGGGCTAAGCGGCATCTCAAAGCGCATGAAATGGCGAGTAAAATGCACTATTAAACTTCTAGGGTACGGCAATCAGAGACCCGACTAGATCATTTTATATTATGGTTAATTTAAGAATTCAGCAAAATTCTATCACATTTGTTCAATTTACGTCGCTCCTATTTCAGATAGCGTATTGGGGTAAGTCGCATCTCAAAGCGCAAGACATGGCGAGTAAAATGCACTACTAAACTTCTAGGGTAGGCAAACAGAGACCCGATTAGATCATTTTATATTGCGGTTAATATAAGAATTCAGCGTAACTCTGTCACATTTGTTCAACTTACGTAGCTCCTATTTCAGATAGCGTCCTGGGCTAGCCGGCATCTTAAAGCGCGTGGAATGGCGAGCAAAATGCACTATTAAACTTCTAGGATAAGGCAAACAGAGACCCGATTAGATCACTTTATATTACGGTTAATATAAGAATTCAGCGTAATTCTGTCACATTTGTTCAACATACGTAGCTCCTATTTCAGATAGCGTACTGGGCTAGGCGGCAACTTAAAGCGCGTGGAATGTCGAGTAAAATACACTATCAAACTTCTATGATAGGGCAATCAGAGACCCGATTAGATCATTTTATATTTTGGTTAATATAAGAATTCAGCGAAATTCTATCACATTTGTTCAATTTACGTCGCTCCTATTTCAGATAGCGTATTGGGCTAAGCGGCATCTCAAAGCGCATGAAATGGCGAGTAAAATGCACTATTAAACTTCTAGGGTAGGGCAATCAGAGACCCGACTAGATCATTTTATATTATGGTTAATTAAGAATTCAGCAAAATTCTATCACATTTGTTCAGTTTACGTCGCTCCTATTTCAGTTAGCGTACTGGGCTATACGGCATCTTAAGGCGCGTGGAATGGCGAGTAAAATTCACTATTAAACTTCTATGATAGGGTAATCAGAGACCCGATTAGATCATTTTATATTTTGGTTAATATAAGAATTCAGCGAAATTCTATCACATTTGTTCAATTTACGTCGCTCCTATTTCAGATAGCGTATTGGGCTAAGCGGCATCTCAAAGCGCATGAAATGGCGAGTAAAATGCACTATTAAACTTCTAGGGTAGGGCAATCAGAGACCCGACTAGATCATTTTATATTATGGTTAATTTAAGAATTCAGCAAAATTCTATCACATTTGTTCAGTTTACGTCGCTCCTATTTCAGATAGCGTACTGGGCTATACGGCATCTTAAGGCGCGTGGAATGGCGAGTAAAATTCACTATTAAACTTCTATGATAGGGTAATCAGAGACCCGATTAGATCATTTTATATTTTGGTTAATATAAGAATTCAGCGAAATTCTATCACATTTGTTCAATTTACGTCGCTCCTATTTCAGATAGCTTATTGGGCTAAGCGGCATCTCAAAGCGCATGAAATGTCGAGTGAAATGCACCATTAAACTTATAGGGTAAGGCAAACAGAGACCCGATTAGATCATTTTATATTACCGTTAATATAAGAATTCAGCGTAATTCTATCACATTTGTTCAACTTTCGTCGCTCCTATTTCAGATAGCGTACTGAGCTAGGCGGCATCTTAAAGCGCGTGGAATGGCGAGTAAAATGCAATATTAAACTTCTATGATAGGGCAATCAGAGACCCGATTAGATCATTTTATGTTTTGGTTAATATAAGAATTCAGCGAAATTCTATCACATTTGTTCAATTTACGTCGCTCCTATTTCAGATAGCGTATTGGGCTAAGCGGCATCTCAAAGCGCATGAAATGGCGAGTAAAATGCACTATTAAACTTCTAGGGTACGGCAATCAGAGACCCGACTAGATCATTTTATATTATGGTTAATTTAAGAATTCAGCAAAATTCTATCACATTTGTTCAATTTACGTCGCTCCTATTTCAGATAGCGTATTGGGGTAAGTTGCATCTCAAAGCGCAAGACATGGCGAGTAAAATGCACTACTAAACTTCTAGGGTAGGCAAACAGAGACCCGATTAGATCATTTTATATTGCGGTTAATATAAGAATTCAGCGTAACTCTGTCACATTTGTTCAACTTACGTAGCTCCTATTTCAGATAGCGTACTGGGCTAGCCGGCATCTTAAAGCGCGTGGAATGGCGAGCAAAATGCACTATTAAACTTCTAGGATAAGGCAAACAGAGACCCGATTAGATCATTTTATATTACGGTTAATATAAGAATTCAGCGTAATTCTGTCACATTTGTTCAACATACGTAGCTCCTATTTCAGATAGCGTACTGGGCTAGGCGGCAACTTAAAGCGCGTGGAATGTCGAGTAAAATACACTATCAAACTTCTATGATAGGGCAATCAGAGACCCGATTAGATCATTTTATATTTTGGTTAATATAAGAATTCAGCGAAATTCTATCACATTTGTTCAATTTACGTAGTTCCTATTTCAGATAGCATACTGGGCTAGGCGGTATCTTAAAGCGCGCGGAATGGCGAATAAAATGCACTATTAAACTTCTAGGCTAGGGCGAACAGAGACCCGATTAGATCATTTTACATTATGGTTAATAATAGAATTCAGAGAAATTCTATCACATTTGTTCAACTTACGTCGCTCCTATTGCAGATAGCGTATTGGGCTAAGTGGCATCTCAAAGCGCATGATATGGCGAGTAAAATGCACTATTAAACTTCTAGGGTAGGGCAATCAGAGAACCGATTAGATCATTTTATATTACGGTAAATATAAGAATGCAGCGTAATTCTGTCACATTTGTTCAACTTACGTAGCTCCTACTTCAGATAGCGTACTGGGCTAGGCGGCAACTTAAAGCGCGTGGAATGGCGAGTAAAATGCACCATTAAACTTCTATGGTAGGGCAATCAGAGAACCGATTAGATCATTTTATATTACGGTAAATATAAGAATGCAGCGTAATTCTGTCACATTTGTTCAACTTACGTAGCTCCTATTTCAGATAGCGTATTGGGCTAAGCGGCATCTCAAAGCGCATGAAATGGCGAGTAAAATGCACTATTAAACTTCTAGGATAAGGCAAACAGAGACCCGATTAGATCATTTTATATTGCGGTTAATATAAGAATTCAGCGTAACTCTGACACATTTGTTCAACTTACGTAGCTCCTATTTCAGATAGCGTACTGGGCTAGGCGGCATCTTAATGCGCGTGGAATGGCGGGTAAAATGCACTATTAAACTTCTATGATAGGGCAATCAGAGACCCGATTAGATCATTTTATGTTTTGGTTAATATAAGAATTCAGCGAAATTCTATCACATTTGTTCAATTTACGTCGCTCCTATTTCAGATAGCGTATTGGGCTAAGCGGCATCTCAAAGCGCATGAAATGGCGAGTAAAATGCACTATTAAACTTCTAGGGTAGGGCAATCAGAGACCCGACTAGATCATTTTATATTATGGTTAATTTAAGAATTCAGCAAAATTTTATCACATTTGATCAATTTACATCGCTCCTATTTCAGATAGCGTATTGTGCTAAGCGGCATCTCAAAGCGCATGAAATAACGAGTAAAATGCACTATTAAACTTCTAGGGTAGGGCAAACAGAGACCCCATTAGATCATTTTATATTATGGTTAATTTAAGAATTCAGCGAAATTCTATCACATTTGTTCAATTTACGTCGCTCCTATTTCAGATAGCGTATTGGGCTAAGCGGCATCTCAAAGCTCACGAAATGGCGAGTAAAATGCACTATTAAACTTCTAGGATAAGGCAAACAGAGATCCGATTAGATCATTTTATATTACGGTAACTATAAGAATTCAGCGTAATTCTGTCACATTTGTTCAACTTACGTAGCTCCTATTTCAGATAGCGTACTGGGCTAGGCGGCAACTTAAAGCGCGTGGAATGGCGAGTAAAATGCACCATTAAACTTCTATGGTAGGGCAATCAGAGAACCGATTAGATCATTTTATATTACGGTAAATATAAGAATTCAGCGTAATTCTGTCACATTTGTTCAACTTACGTAGCTCCTATTTCAGATAGCGTACTGGGCTAGGCGGCATCTTAAAGCGCGTGGAATGTCGAGTAAAATACACTATCAAACTTCTATGATAGGGCAATCAGAGACCCGATTAGATCATTTTATATTTTGGTTAATATAAGAATTCAGCGAAATTCTATCACATTTGTTCAATTTACGTCTCTCCTATTTCAGATACCGTATTGGGCTAAGCGGCATCTCAAAGCGAATGAAATGGCGAGGAAAATGCACTATTAAACTTCTAGGGTAGGGCAATCAGAGACCCGACTAGATCATTTTATATTATGGTTAATTTAAGAATTCAGCAAAATTCTATCACATTTGTTCAGATTACGTCGCTCCTATTTCAGATAGCGTACTGGGCTATGCGGCATCTTAAAGCGCGTGGAATGGCGAGTAAAATTCACTATTAAACTTCTATGATAGGGTAATCAGAGACCCGATTAGATCATTTTATATTTTGGTTAATATAAGAATTCAGCGAAATTCTATCACATTTGTTCATTTTACGTCGATCCTATTTCAGATAGCGTACTGGGCTAGGCGGCTTCCTAAAGCGCGCGGAATGGCGAGTAAAATGCACTATTAAACTTATATGCTAGGGCAATCAGAGACCCGATTAGATCATTTTATATTTTGTTTAATATAAGATTTCAGGGAAATTCTATCACATTTGTTCATTTCACGTCGCTCCTATTTCAGATAGCGTACTGGGCTAGGCGGCATCTTAAAGCGCGTGGAAAGGCGAGTAAAATGCACTATTAAACTTCTATGATAGGGCAATCAGAGACCCGATTAGATCATTTTACATTTTGTTTAATATAAGATTTCAGGGACATTCTATCACATTTGTTTAATTTACGTCGCTGCTATTTCAGATAGCGTATTGGGCTAAGCGGCATCTCAAAGCGCATGAAATGGCGAGTAAAATGCACTACTAAGCTTCTAGGATAAGGCAAACAGAGACCCGATTAGATCATTTTATATTACGATTAATATAAGAATTCAGCGTAATTCTGTCACATTTGTTCAATTTACGTTGCTCCTATTTCAAATAGCGTACTCGGATAGGCGGCATCTGAAAGCGCGTGGAATGGCGAGTAAAATGCACTATTATACTTCTAGTGTAGGGCAATCAGAGACCCGATTAGATCATTTTATATTATGCTTAATTTAAGAATTCAGCAAAATTCTATCACATTTGTTCAATTTACGTAGTTCCTATTTCAGATAGCATACTGGGCTAGGCGGTATCTTAAAGCGCATGAAATGACGAGTGAAATGCACTATTAAACTTCTAGAGTAGGGCGAACAGAGACCCGATTAGATCATTTTACATTAAGGTTAATAAAAGAATTCAGCGTAATTCTGTCACATTTGTTCAACTTACGTAGCTCCTATTTCAGATAGCGTACTGGGCTAGACGGCATCTTAAAGCGCGTGGAATGGCGAGTAAAATGCACTATCAAACTTCTATGATAGGGCAATCAGAGACCCGATTAGATCATTTTGTATTTTGGTTAATATAAGAATTCAGCGAAATTCTATCACATTTGTTCAATTTACGTCGCTCCTATTTTCAGATAGCGTATTGGGCTAAGCGGCATCTCAAACCGCATGGATTGACGAGTGAAATGCTCTATTAAACTTCTGGGGTAGGGCGAACAGAAACCCGAATAGATCATTTTATATTACGGTTAATATAAGAATTCAGCGAAATTCTATCACATTTGTTCAATTTACGTCGATCCTATTTCAGATAGCGTACTGGGCTAGGCGGCTTCCTAAAGCGCGCGGAATGGCGAGTAAAATGCACTATTAAACTTATATGCTAGGGCAATCAGAGACCCGATTAGATCATTTTATATTTTGTTTAATATAAGATTTCAGGGAAATTCTATCACATTTGTTCATTTTACGTCGCTCCTATTTCAGATAGCGTACTGGGCTAGGCGGCATCTTAAAGCGCGTGGAAAGACGAGTAAAATGCACTATTAAACTTCTATGATAGGGCAATCAGAGACCCGATTAGATCATTTAATATTTTGGTTAATATAAGAATTCAGCGTAATGCTATCACATTTGTTCAATTTACGTCGCTCCTATTACAGACAGCTTATTGTGCTTAGCGGCATCTCAAAGCGCATGAAGTGACGAGTGAAATGCACTATTAAACTTCTAGGGTTGGTCGAAGAAAGACCCGATTAGATCATTTTACATTAAGGTTAAAATAAGAATTCAGGGAAATTCTATCACATTTGTTCAATTTACGTCGCTCCTATTTCAGATAGCGTATTGGGCTAAGCGGCATCTCAAAGCGCATGAAATAGTGAATAAAATGAGCTATTAAACTTCTAGGCTAGGGCGAACAGAGACCCCATTAGATCATTTTATATTATGGTTAATTTAAGAATTCAGCGAAATTCTATCACATTTGTTCAATTTACGTCGCTCCTATTTCAGATAGCGTATTGGGCTAAGCGGCATCTCAAAGCGCATGAAATGGCGAGTAAAATGCACTATTAAACTTCTTGGGTAGGGCAATCAGAGAACCGATTAGATCATTTTATATTACGGTAAATATAAGAATGCAGCGTAATTCTGTCACATTTGTTCAACTTACGTAGCTCCTATTTCAGATAGCGTATTGGGCTAAGGGCATCTCAAAGCGCATGAAATGGCGAGTAAAATGCACTATTAAACTTCTAGGATAAGGCAAACAGAGACCCGATTAGATCATTTTATCTTGCGGTTAATATAAGAATTCAGCGTAACTCTGACACATTTGTTCAACTTACGTAGCTCCTATTTCAGATAGCGTACTGGGCTAGGCGGCATCTTAAAGCGCGTGGAATGGCGGGTAAAATGCACTATTAAACTTCTATGATAGGGCAATCAGAGACCGATTAGATCATTTTATGTTTTGGTTAATATAAGAATTCAGCGAAATTCTATCACATTTGTTCAATTTACGTCGCTCCTATTTCAGATAGCGTATTGGGCTAAGCGGCATCTCAAACCGCATGGATTGACGAGTGAAATGCTCAATTAAACTTCTGGGGTAGGGCGAACAGAAACCCGAATAGATCATTTTATATTACGGTTAATATAAGAATTCAGCGTAATTCTATCACATTTGTTCAACTTTCGTCGATCCTATTTCAGATAGCGTACTGGGCTAGGCGGCTTCCTAAAGCGCGCGGAATGGCGAGTAAAATGCACTATTAAACTTATATGCTAGGGCAATCAGAGACCCGATTAGATCATTTTATATTTTGTTTAATATAAGATTTCAGGGAAATTCTATCACATTTGTTCATTTTACGTCGCTCCTATTTCAGATAGCGTACTGGGCTAGGCGGCATCTTAAAGCGCGTGGAAAGGCGAGTAAAATGCACTATTAAACTTCTATGATAGGGCAATCAGAGACCCGATTAGATCATTTAATATTTTGGTTAATATAAGAATTCAGCGTAATGCTATCACATTTTGTTCAATTTACGTCGCTCCTATTACAGACAGCTTATTGTGCTTAGCGGCATCTCAAAGCGCATGAAGTGACGAGTGAAATGCACTATTAAACTTCTAGGGTTGGTCGAAGAAAGACCCGATTAGATCATTTTACATTAAGGTTAATATAAGAATTCAGGGAAATTCTATCACATTTGTTCAATTTACGTCGCTCCTATTTCAGATAGCGTATTGGGCTAAGCGGCATCTCAAAGCGCATGAAATAGTGAATAAAATGAGCTATTAAACTTCTAGGCTAGGGCGAACAGAGACCCGATTAGATCATTTTACATTATGATTAATAATAGAATTCAGCGAAATTCTATCACATTTGTTCAACTTACGTCGCTCCTATTGCAGATAGCGTATTGGGCTAAGTGGCATCTCAAAGCGCATTAAATGGCGAGTAAAATGCACTATTAAACTTCTATGATAGGGCAATCAGAGACCCGATTAGATCATTTTATATTTTGTTTAATAAAAGAATTCAGCGAAATTCTATCACATTTGTTCAACTTACGTCGCTGATATTTCAGATAGCGTATTCGGCTATGCGGCATCGCAAAGCGCAAGAAATGGCGAGTAAAATGCACTCTTAAACTTCTATGATAGGGCAATCAGAGACCCGATTAGATCATTTTACATTTTGTTTAATATAAGATTTCAGGGACATTCTATCACATTTGTTTAATTTACGTCGCTGCTATTCAGATAGCGTATTGGGCTAAGCGGCATCTCAAAGCGCATGATATGGCGAATAAAATGCACTAGTAAACTTCTAGGCGAGGGCGAACAGAGATCCGATTAGATCATTTTACATTTTGGTTAATAAAAGAATTCAGCGAAATTCTATCACATTTGTTCAATTTACGTCGCTCCTATTACAGATAGCTTATTGTGCTTAGCGGCATCTCAAAGCGCATGAAGTGGCGAGTGAAATGCACTATTAAACTTCTAGGGTTGGTCGAAGAAAGACCCCATTAGATCATTTTACATTAAAGTTAATATAAGAATTCAGGGAAATTCTATCACATTTGTTCAATTTACGTAGCTCCTATTTCAGATAGCGTATTGGGCTAAGCGGCATCTCAAAGCGCATGAAATAGCGAATAAAATGAGCTATTAAACTTCTAGGCTAGGGCGAACAGAGACCCGATTAGATCATTTTACATTATGGTTAATAATAGAATTCAGAGAAATTCTATCACATTTGTTCAACTTACGTCGCTCCTATTGCAGATAGCGTATTGGGCTAAGTGGCATCTCAAAGCGCATGATATGGCGAGTAAAATGCACTATTAAACTTCTAGGGTAGGGCAATCAGAGAACCGATTAGATCATTTTATATTACGGTAAATATAAGAATGCAGCGTAATTCTGTCACATTTGTTCAACTTACGTAGCTCCTACTTCAGATAGCGTACTGGGCTAGGCGGCAACTTAAAGCGCGTGGAATGGCGAGTAAAATGCACCATTAAACTTCTATGGTAGGGCAATCAGAGAACCGATTAGATCATTTTATATTACGGTAAATATAAGAATGCAGCGTAATTCTGTCACATTTGTTCAACTTACGTAGCTCCTATTTCAGATAGCGTATTGGGCTAAGCGGCATCTCAAAGCGCATGAAATGGCGAGTAAAATGCACTATTAAACTTCTAGGATAAGGCAAACAGAGACCCGATTAGATCATTTTATATTGCGGTTAATATAAGAATTCAGCGTAACTCTGACACATTTGTTCAACTTACGTAGCTCCTATTTCAGATAGCGTACTGGGCTAGGCGGCATCTTAATGCGCGTGGAATGGCGGGTAAAATGCACTATTAAACTTCTATGATAGGGCAATCAGAGACC
>CAKAJE020000584.1:0-46127 GCA_916610135.2 Macropis europaea | reverse complement strand
TCTGAAATAGGAGCGACGTAAATTGAACAAATCTGATAGAATTTCCCTGAATACTTATATTAACCTTAATGTAAAATGATCTAATCGGGTCTCTGTTCGCCCTACCCTAGAAGTTTAATAGTGCATTTCACTCGCAATTTCATGCGCCCTTGGAGATGCCGCTTAGCCCAATACGCTATCTGAAATAGGAGCGACGTAAATTGAACAAATGTGATAGAATTTCCCTGAATCTTATATTAACCAAAATATAAAATGATCTAGTCGGGTCTCTGATTGCCCTATAATAGAAGTTTAATAGTGCATTTAGCTCGCCTTTCCACACGCTTTAAGATGCCGCCTAGCCCAGTACGCTATCTGAAATTGGAGCGACGTAAATTGAACAAATGTGATAGAATTTCGCTGAATTCTTAAATAAACCATAACATAAAATGATCTAATCGGGTCTCTGTTTGCCCTACCCTAGAAGTTTAATAGTGCAATTTACTCGCCATTTCTTGCGCTTTGAGATGCCGCTTTGCCCAATATGCTATCTGAAATATCAGCGAAGTAAATTGAACAAATGTGAGAGAATTTCGCTGAATTCTTATATTAACCTTAATGTATAATGTTCTAATCGGGTCTCTGTTCGCCCTACCCTTGAAGATTAATAGTGCATTTCACTCGTCATTTCATGCGCTTTGAGATGCCGCTTAGCCCAATACGCTATCTGAAATAGGTGCGACGCAAGTTGAACAAATGTGATAGAATTTCGCTGAATTCTTATAGTAACCAAAATATAAAATGATCTAATCGGGTCTCTGATAGCCCTATCAGAGAAGTTTAATAGTGCATTTTACTCGACAATCCACGCGCTTTAAGATTCCGCCTAGCCCAGTACGCTATCTGAAATAGGAGCGACGTAAATTGAACAAATGTGATAGAATTTGGCTGAATTCTTAAATTAACCATAATATAAAATGATCTAATCGGGTGTCTGTTTGCCCTACCCTAGAAGTTTAATAGTGCATTTTACTCGCCATTTCATACGCTTTGAGATGGCGCTTAGCCCAATACGCTATCTGAAATAGGAGCAACGTAAATTGAACGAATGTGATAGAATTTCGCTGGATTCTTATATTAACCAAAATATAAAATGATCTAATCGGGTCTCTGATAGCCCTATCATAGAAGTTTAATAGTGCATTTTACTCGCCATTCCACGCGCTTTAAGATGCAGCCTAGCCCAGTACGCTATCTGAAATAGGAGCGACGTAAGTTGAGCAAATGTGATAGAATTACGCTGAATTCTTATATTAACCTTAATGTAAATGATCTAATCGGGCCTTTGTTCGCCCTACCCTAGAAGTTTAGTAGTGCATTTTACTCGCCATTTCATGCGCTTTGAGATGCCGCTTAGCCCAGTAAGATATCTGCAATAGAAGCGACGTAAATTGAACAAATGTGATAGAATTTGGCTGAATTCTTAAATTAACCATAATATAAAATGATCTAATCGGTTCTCTGTTTGCCCTACCCTAGAAGTTAAATAGTGCATTTCACTCGTCATTTCATGCGCTCTGAGATGCCGCTTAGCCCAATAAGCTATCTGAAATAGGAGCGACGTAAATTGAACAAATGTGATAGACTTACGCTGAATTCTTATATTAACCGTATATGATATAAAATGATCTAATCAGGTCTCTGTTTGCCCTACCCTAGAAGTTTAACAGTGCATTTTACTCGCCATTTCATGGGCTTTGAGATGCTGCTTAGCCCAATACGCTATCTGAAATAGGAGCGACGTAAATTGAACAAATGTGATAGAATTTCCCTGAATACTTATATTAACCAAAATATAAAATGATCTAATCGGGTCTCTGATAGCCCTATCATAGAAGTTTAATAGTGCATTTTACCCGCCATTCCACGCGCTTTAAAATGCCGCCCAGCCCAGTACGCTATCTGATCTAGGAGCGACGTACGTTGAACAAATGTGATAGAATTACGCTGAATACTTATATTAACCGCAATATAAAATGAACGAATCGGGTCTCTGTTTGCCTTATCCTAGAAGTTTAATAGTGCATTTTACTCGCCATTTCATGCGCATTGAGATGCCGCTTAGCCCAATACGCTATCTGAAATATCAGCGACGTAAATTGAACAAATGTGATAGAATTTTTCTGAATTCTTAAATAAACCATCACATGAAATGATCTAATCGGGTCTCTGTTTGCCCTACCCTAGAAGTTTAATAGTGCATTTCACTCGCCATTTCATGCGCTTTGAGATGCCGCTTAGCCCAATACGTTATCTGAAATAGGAGCGACGAAAATTGAACAAATGTGATAGAATTTCGCTGAATTCTCATAGTAACATTAATGTAAAATGATCTAATCGAGTCTCTGTTTGCCCTACCATAGAAGTTTAATAGTGCATTTCACTCGTCATTTCATGCGCTGTGAGAAGCCGCTTAGCCCAATACGCTATCTGAAATAGGAGCGACGTAAGTTGAACAAATGTGATAGAATTTCGCTGAATTCTTATATTAACCAAAATATAAAATAATCTAATCGGGTCTCTGATAGCCCTATCATAGAAGTTTAATAGTGCCTTTTACCCGCCATTCCACGCGCTTTAGGATGCCGCCTAGCCCAGTACGCTATCTGAAATAGGAGCGACGTACGTTGAACAAATGTGATAGAATTACGCTCAATTCTTTTATGAACAATATTGTAAAATGATCTAATCGGGTCTCTGTTCGCCCTAGCCTAGAAGTGTAATAGCGCATTTTATTCGCCATTTCATGCGCTTTGAGATGCCGCTTACCCCACTACGCTATCTGAAATACGAGCGACGTAAATTGAACAAATGTGATAGAGTTTTGCTGAATTTTTAAATTAACCATAATATTAGATGATCTAATCGGGTCTCTGTTTGCCCAACCCTAGAAGTTTAATAGTGCATTTTACTCGTCATTTCATGAGCATTGAGATGCCCCTTATCACAATACGCTATCTGAAATAGGAGCGATGTAAATTGAACAAATGTGATAGAATTTCGCTGAATTCTTTTATTAACCATAATGTAAAATGATCTAATCAGGTCTCTGTTCGCCCTAGCCTAGAAGTTTAATAGTGCATTTTATTCGGCATTTCATGCGCTTTGAGATGCCGCTTAGCCCAATACGTTATCTGAAATAGGAGCGACGTAAATTGAACAAATGTGATAGAATTTCGCTGAATTCTCATATTAACATTAATGTAAAATGATCTAATCGAGTCTCTGTTTGCCCTACCATAGAAGTTTAATAGTGAATTCCGCTCGTCATTTCATGCGCTTTGAGATGCCACTTAGCCCAATAAGCTATCTTAAATAGGAGCGACGTAAATTGAACAAATGTGATAGAATTTCGCTGAATTCTTATATTAACCGAAATATAAAATGATCTAATCGGGTCTCTGATTGCCCTATCATAGAAGTTTAATAGTGCATTTTACTCGCCATTCCACGCGCTTTAAGATGCCGCCCAGCCAAGTACGCTATCTGAAATAGCAGCGACGTAAATGGAACAAATGTGATAGAATTTTGCTGAATTCGTAAATTAACCATAATATAAAATGATTCAATCGGGTCTCTGTTTGCCCTACCCTAGAAGTTTAATAGTGCATTTTACTCGCCATTTCATGCGCTTTGAGATGTCGCCTAGCCCAATACGCTTTCTGAAATAGGAGCGACGTAAGTTGAACAAATGTGATTGAATTTCGCTGAATTCTTTTATTAACCATAATGTAAAATGATCTAATTGGATCTCTGTTCGCCCTAGCCTAGAAGTTTAATAGTGCGTTTTACTCGCCATTTCATGCGCTTTGAGATGCCGCTTCGCCCAACACGCTATCTGAATTAGGAGCGACGTAAATTGAACAAATGTGAGAGAATTTCGCTGAATTCTTAAATTCACTATAATATAAAATGATCTAATCGGGTCTCTGCTTGCCCTTCCCTAGAAGTTTAATAGTGCATTTTACTCGTCATTTCATGCGCTTTGAGATGCCGCTTAGCCCAATTCGCTATCTGAAATAGGAGCGATGTAAATTGAACAAATGTGATAGAATTTCGCTGAATTCTTTTATTAACCATAATGTAAAATGATCTAATCGGGTCTCTGTTCGCCCAAACCTAGAAGTTTAATAGTGCATTTAATCGCCATTTCATGTGCTTTGAGATGCCCTTAGCCCAATACGCTATCTGAAATAGGAGCGACGTAAATTGAACAAATGTGATAGAATTTCTCTGAATTCTTATATTAACCAAAATATAAAATGATCTAATCGGGTCTCTGTTTGCCCTACCCTAGAAGTTTAATAGTGCATTTTACTCGCCATTCCACGCGCTTTAAGTTGCCGCCTAGCCCAGTACGCTATCTGAAATAGGAGCGACGTAAATTGAACAAATGTGATAGAATTTCTCTGAATTCATATATTAACCAAAATATAAAATGATCTAATCGGGTCTCTGTTTGCCCTACCCTAGAAGTTTAATAGTGCATTTTACTCGCCATTCCACGCGCTTTAAGATGCCGCCTAGCCCAGTACGCTATCTGAAATAGGAGCGACGTAAATTGAACAAATGTGATAGAATTTTGCTGAATTCTTAAATTAAACATAATATAAAATGGTCTAATCGGGACTCTGTTTGCCCTACCCTAGAAGTGTAATAGTGCATTTCACTCGTTATTTCAGGCGCTTTGAGATACCGCTAAGCCCAATAAGCTATCTGTAATAGGAGCGACGTAAATTGAACAAATGTGATAGAATTTCCCTGAATTCTTATATTAACCAGAATATAAAATGATCTAGTCGGGTCTCTGATTGCCCTATAATAGAAGTTTAATAGTGCATTTAGCTCGCCTTTCCACACGCTTTAAGATGCCGCCTAGCCCAGTACGCTATCTGAAATTGGAGCGACGTAAATTGAACAAATGTGATAGAATTTCGCTGAATTCTTAAATAAACCATAACATAAAATGATCTAATCGGGTCTCTGTTTGCCCTACCCTAGAAGTTTAATAGTGCATTTTACTCGCCATTTCTTGCGCTTTGAGATGCCGCTTTGCCCAATACGCTATCTGAAATATCAGCGAAGTAAATTGAACAAATGTGAGAGAATTTCGCTGAATTCTTATATTAACCTTAATGTAAAATGTTCTAATCGGGTCTCTGTTCGCCCTACCCTTGAAGATTAATAGTGCATTTCACTCGTCATTTCATGCGCTTTGAGATGCCGCTTAGCCCAATACGCTATCTGAAATAGGTGCGACGTAAGTTGAACAAATGTGATAGAATTTCGCTGAATTCTTATAGTAACCAAAATATAAAATGATCTAATCGGGTCTCTGATAGCCCTATCAGAGAAGTTTAATAGTGCATTTTACTCGACAATCCACGCGCTTTAAGATTCCGCCTAGCCCAGTACGCTATCTGAAATAGGAGCGACGTAAATTGAACAAATGTGATAGAATTTGGCTGAATTCTTAAATTAACCATAATATAAAATGATCTAATCGGGTCTCTGTTTGCCCTACCCTAGAAGTTTAATAGTGCATTTTACTCGCCATTTCATGCGCTTTGAGATGGCGCTTAGCCCAATACGCTATCTGAAATAGGAGCAACGTAAATTGAACGAATGTGATAGAATTTCGCTGGATTCTTATATTAACCAAAATATAAAATGATCTAATCGGGTCTCTGATAGCGCTATCATAGAAGTTTAATAGTGCATTTTACTCGCCATTCCACGCGCTTTAAGATGCAGCCTAGCCCAGTACGCTATCTGAAATAGGAGCGACGTAAGTTGAGCAAATGTGATAGAATTACGCTGAATTCTTATATTAACCTTAATGTAAAATGATCTAATCGGGCCTTTGTTCGCCCTACCCTAGAAGTTTAGCAGTGCATTTTACTCGCCATTTCATGCGCTTTGAGATGCCGGTTAGCCCAATACGATATCTGCAATAGAAGCGACGTAAATTGAACAAATGTGATAGAATTTGGCTGAATTCTTAAATTAACCATAATATAAAATGATCTAATCGGTTCTCTGTTTGCCCTACCCTAGAAGTTAAATAGTGCATTTCACTCGTCATTTCATGCGCTCTGAGATGCCGCTTAGCCCAATAAGCTATCTGAAATAGGAGCGACGTAAATTGAACAAATGTGATAGACTTACGCTGAATTCTTATATTAACCGTATATGATATAAAATGATCTAATCAGGTCTCTGTTTGCCCTACCCTAGAAGTTTAACAGTGCATTTTACTCGCCATTTCATGGGCTTTGAGATGCTGCTTAGCCCAATACGCTATCTGAAATAGGAGCGACGTAAATTGAACAAATGTGATAGAATTTCCCTGAATACTTATATTAACCAAAATATAAAATGATCTAATCGGGGCTCTGAATTGCCTATCATAGAAGTTTAATAGTGCATTTTACCCGCCATTCCACGCGCTTTAAAATGCCGCCCAGCCCAGTACGCTATCTGATCTAGGAGCGACGTACGTTGAACAAATGTGATAGAATTACGCTGAATACTTATATTAACCGCAATATAAAATGAACGAATCGGGTCTCTGTTTGCCTTATCCTAGAAGTTTAATAGTGCATTTTACTCGCCATTTCATGCGCATTGAGATGCCGCTTAGCCCAATACGCTATCTGAAATATCAGCGACGTAAATTGAACAAATGTGATAGAATTTTTCTGAATTCTTAAATAAACCATCACATGAATGATCTAATCGGTCTCTGTTTGCCCTACCCTAGAAGTTTAATAGTGCATTTCACTCGCCATTTCATGCGCTTTGAGATGCCGCTTAGCCCAATACGTTATCTGAAATAGGAGCGACGTAAATTGAACAAATGTGATAGAATTTCGCTGAATTCTCATAGTAACATTAATGTAAAATGATCTAATCGAGTCTCTGTTTGCCCTTCCATAGAAGTTTAATAGTGCATTTCACTCGTCATTTCATGCGCTGTGAGATGCCGCTTAGCCCAATACGCTATCTGAAATAGGAGCGACGTAAGTTGAACAAATGTGATAGAATTTCGCTGAATTCTTATATTACCAAAATATAAAATAATCTAATCGGGTCTCTGATAGCCCTATCATAGAAGTTTAATAGTGCATTTTACTCGCCATTCCACGCGCTTTAAGATGCCGCCTTGCCCAGCACGCTATCTGAAATAGGAGCGACGTAAGTTGAACAAATGTGATAGAATTTTGCTGAATTTTTAAATTAACCATAATATAAAATGATCTAATCGGGTCTCTGTTTGCCCTACCCTAGAAGTTTAATAGTGCATTTTAGTCGCCGTTTCATGCGCTTTGAGATCCGGCTTAGCCCAATACGCTATCTGAAATAGGAGCGACGTAAATTGAACAAATGTGATAGAATTTCCCTGAAATCTTATATTAATCAAAATATAAAATGATCTAATCGGGTCTCTGATTGCCCTATCATAGAAGATTAGTAGTGCATTTACTCGCCATTCCACGCGCTTTAAGATGCCGCCTAGCCCAGTACGCTATCTGAAATAGGAGCGACGTAAGTTGAACAAATGTGATAGAATTACGCTGAATTCTTACATTAACCATAATGTAAAATGATCTAATCGGGTCTCTGTTTGCACTGCCCTAGAAGTTTAATAGTGCATTTCACTCGCCACTTCATGCGCTTTGAGATGCCGCTAAGCACAATAAGTTATCTGTAATAGGAGCGACGTAAATTGAACAAATGTGATAGAATTTCGCTGAATTCTTATATTAACCAAAATATAAAATGATCTAATCGGGTCTCTGATTGCCCTATCATAGAAGTTTAGTAGGGCATATTACTCGCCATTCCACGCGCTTCAAGATGCCGCCTAGCCCAATACGCTATCTGAAATAGGGGCGACGTAAATTGAACAAATGTGATAGAATTTCGCTGAATTCTTATATTACCAAAGTATAAAATGATCTAATCTGGTCTCTGATTGCCCTATCATAGAAGGTTAATAGTGCATTTTACTCGCCATTCCACGCGCTTTAAGATGCCGCCTAGCCCAGTACGCTATCCGAAATAGGAGCGACGTAAATTGAACAAATGTGACAGAATTACGCTGCATTTTTATATTCGCCTTAATGTAAAATGATCTCCTCGGGTCTCTGTTCGCCCTACCCTAGATGTATAATAGTGCATTTCACTCGTCATTTCATGCGCTTTGAGATGCCGCTTAGCCCAATACGCTATCTGAAATAGGAGCGACGTAAATTGAACAACTGTGATAGAATTTCGCTGAATTCTTAAATTAACTATATATAAAATGATCTAATCGGGTCACTGATTGCCCTATCATAGAAGTTTAATAGTGCATTTTACTCGCCATTCCACGCGCTTTAAGTTGCCGCCTAGACCAGTACGCTATCTGAAATAGGAGCGACGTAAATTGAACAAATGCGATAGAATTTTGCTGAATTCTTAAATTAACCATAACATAAAATGATCTAATCGGGTCTCTGTTTGCCCTACCCTAGAAGTTTAATAGTGCATTTTACTCGTCATTTCATGCGCTTTGAGATGCCGCTTTGCCCAATACATTATCTGAATTAGGAGCGACGTAAATTGAACAAATGTGATAAAATTTCGCAGAATCCTTATGTTAACCAAAATATAAAATGATCTAATCGGGTCTCTGATTGCCCTATCATAGAAGATTAATAGTGCATTTTACTCGCCATTGCATGCGCTTTGGGAGGCCGCTTAGCCCAATACGCTATCTGAAATAGGAGCGACCTAAATTGAACGAATGTGATAGAATTTCCCTGAATTCTTATATTAACCTTAATGTAAAATGATCTAATCGGGTCTCTGTTCGCCCTACCCTAGAAGTTTAATAGTGCATTTTACTCGCCATTTCATGCGCTTTGGGAGGCCGCTTAGCCCAATACGCTATCTGAAATAGGAGCGACGTAAATTCAACAAATGTGATAGAATTTCGCTGAATTCTTAAATTAACCATAATATAAAATGATCTCATCGGGTCTCTGTTTTCCCTACCCTAGAAGTTTAATAGTGCATTTTACTCGCCATTTCATGCGCTTTGAGATGCCGCATAGCCCAATACGCCTATCTGAAATAGGAGCGACGTAAATTGAACAAATGTGATAGAATTTCCGTGAAATCTTATATTAAACAAAATATAAAATGACCTAATCGGGTCTCTGATTGCCCTATCATAGAAGTTTAGTAGTGCATTTTACTCGTCATTCCACGCGCTTTAAGGTGCCGCCTAGCCCAGTACGCTATCTGACATAGGAGCGACGTAAGTTGAACAAATGTGATAGAATTTCGCTGAATTCTTTTATTAACCATAATGTAAAATGATCTGATCGGGTCTCTGTTCGCCCTATCCTAGAAGTTTAACAGCGCATTTTACTCGCCATTTCATGCGCTTTGAGATGCCGCTTAGCCCAATACGCTATCTGGTATAGGAGCGACGTAAATTGAACAAATGTGATAGAATTTCCGTGAATTCTTATATTAACCTTAATGTAAAATGATCTAATCGGGTCTCTGTTCGCCCTACCATAGAAGTCTAATAGTGCATTTCACTCGCCATTTCATGCGCTTTGAGATGCCGCTTAGCCCAATACGCTATCTGAAATAGGAGCGACGTAATTTGAAGAAATGTGATAGAATTACTCTGAATTCTTATATTAACCGTAATATAAAATGATCTAATCGGGTCTCTGTTTGCCCTACCCTAGAAGTTTAATAGTCCATTTGATTCGCCATTTCATGCGCTTTGAGATGCCGGTTACCCCAATACGCTAACTGAAATAGGAGCGACGTAAATTGAAGAAATGTGATAGACTTACGCTGAATTCTTATATTAACCGTATATGATATAAAATGATCTAATCAGATCTCTGTTTGCCCTACCCTAGAAGTTTAACAGTGCATTTTACTCGCCATTTCATGGGCTTTGAGATGCTGCTTAGCCAAATACGCTATCTGAAATAGGAGCGACGTAAATTGAACAAATGTGATAGAATTTCCCTGAATACTTATATTAACCAAAATATAAAATGATCTAATCGTGGCTCTGATTGCCCTATCATAGAAGTTTAATAGTGCATTTTACCCGCCATTCCACGCGCATTAAAATGCCGCCCAGCCCAGTACGCTATCTGATCTAGGAGCGACGTACGTTGAACAAATGTGATAGAATTACGCTGAATACTTATATTAACCGCAATATAAAATGAACGAATCGGGTCTCTGTTTGCCTTATCCTAGAAGATTAATAGTGCATTTTACTCGCCATTTCATGCGCATTGAGATGCCGCTTAGCCCAATACGCTATCTGAAATATCAGCGACGTAAATTGAACAAATGTGATAGAATTTTTCTGAATTCTTAAATAAACCATCACATGAAATGATCTAATCGGGTCTCTGTTTGCCCTACCCTAGAAGTTTAACAGTGCATTTTACTCGCCATTTCATGCTCTTTGAGATGCCGCTTAGCCCAATGCGCTATCTGAAATAGGAGCGACGGAAATTGAACACATGTGATAGAATTTCGCTGAATTCTCATATTAACCAAAATATATAATGATCTAATCGGGTCTCTGATAGCCCTATCATAGAAGTTTAATAGTGCATTTTACCCGCCATTCCACGCGCTTTAAGATGCCGCCCAGCCCAGTACGCTATCTGAAATAGGAGCGACGTAAATTGAACAAATATGATAGAATTTCCCTGAATACTTATATTAACCTTAATGTAAGATGATCTAATCGGGTCTCTGTTCGCCCTACCCTAGAAGTTTAATAGTGCATTTCACTCGCCATTTCATGCGCTTTGAGATGCCGCTTAGCCCAATACGTTATCTGAAATAGGAGCGACGTAAATTGAACAAATGTGATAGAATTTCGCTGAATTCTCATATTAACATTAATGTAAAATGATCTAATCGAGTCTCTGTTTGCCCTACCATAGAAGTTTAATAGTGCATTTCACTCGTCATTTCATGCGCTGTGAGATGCCGCTTAGCCCAATACGCTATCTGAAATAGGAGCGACGTAAGTTGAACAAATGTGATAGAATTTCGCTGAATTCTTATATTAACCAAAATATAAAATAATCTAATCGGGTCTCTGATAGCCCTATCATAGAAGTTTAATAGTGCATTTTACCCGCCATTCCACGCGCTTTAGGATGCCGCCTAGCCCAGTACGCTATCTGAAATAGGAGCGACGTACGTTGAACAAATGTGATAGAATTACGCTCAATTCTTTTATGAACCATATTGTAAAATGATCTAATCGGGTCTCTGTTCGCCCTAGCCTAGAAGTGTAATAGCGCATTTTATTCGCCATTTCATGCGCTTTGAGATGCCGCTTACCCCAATACGCTATCTGAAATACGAGCGACGTAAATTGAACAAATGTGATAGAATTTTGCTGAATTTTTAAATTAACCATAATATTAGATGATCTAATCGGGTCTCTGTTTGCCCAACCCTAGAAGTTTAATAGTGCATTTTACTCGTCATTTCATGAGCATTGAGATGCCCCTTATCACAATACGCTATCTGAAATAGGAGCGATGTAAATTGAACAAATGTGATAGAATTTCGCTGAATTCTTTTATTAACCATAATGTAAAATGATCTAATCAGGTCTCTGTTCGCCCTAGCCTAGAAGTTTAATAGTGCATTTTATTCGGCATTTCATGCGCTTTGAGATGCCGCTTAGCCCAATACGTTATCTGAAATAGGAGCGACGTAAATTGAACAAATGTGATAGAATTTCGCTGAATTCTCATATTAACATTAATGTAAAATGATCTAATCGAGTCTCTGTTTGCCCTACCATAGAAGTTTAATAGTGAATTCCGCTCGTCATTTCATGCGCTTTGAGATGCCACTTAGCCCAATAAGCTATCTTAAATAGGAGTGACATAAATTGAACAAATGTGATAGAATTTCGCTGAATTCTTATATTAACCGAAATATAAAATGATCTAATCGGGTCTCTGATTGCCCTATCATAGAAGTTTAATAGTGCATTTTACTCGCCATTCCACGCGCTTTAAGATGCCGCCCAGCCAAGTACGCTATCTGAAATAGGAGCGACGTAAATTGAACAAATGTGATAGAATTTTGCTGAATTCGTAAATTAACCATAATATAAAATGATTCAATCGGGTCTCTGTTTGCCCTACCCTAGAAGTTTAATAGTGCATTTTACTCGCCATTTCATGCGCTTTGAGATGTCGCCTAGCCCAATACGCTTTCTGAAATAGGAGCGACGTAAGTTGAACAAATGTGATTGAATTTCGCTGAATTCTTTTATTAACCATAATGTAAAATGATCTAATTGGATCTCTGTTCGCCCTAGCCTAGAAGTTTAATAGTGCGTTTTACTCGCCATTTCATGCGCTTTGAGATGCCGCTTCGCCCAACACGCTATCTGAATTAGGAGCGACGTAAATTGAACAAATGTGAGAGAATTTCGCTGAATTCTTAAATTCACTATAATATAAAATGATCTAATCGGGTCTCTGTTTGCCCTACCCTAGAAGTTTAATAGTGCATTTTACTCGTCATTTCATGCGCTTTGAGATGCCGCTTAGCCCAATTCGCTATCTGAAATAGGAGCGATGTAAATTGAACAAATGCGATAGAATTTTGCTGAGTTCTTAAATTAACCATAATATAAAATGATCTAATCGGGTCTCTGTTTGCCCTACCCTAGAAGTTTAATAGTGCATTTTAGTCGCCATTTCATGCGCTTTGAGATCCGGCTTAGCCCAATACGCTATCTGAAATAGGAGCGACGTAAATTGAACAAATGTGATAGAATTTCCCTGAAATCTTATATTAATCAAAATATAAAATGATCTAATCGGGTCTCTGATTGCCCTATCATAGAAGATTAGTAGTGCATTTTACTCGCCATTCCACGCGCTTTAAGATGCCGCCTAGCCCAGTACGCTATCTGAAATAGGAGTGACGTAAGTTGAACAAATGTGATAGAATTACGCTGAATTCTTACATTAACCATAATGTAAAATGATCTAATCGGGTCTCTGTTTGCACTACCCTAGAAGTTTAATAGTGCATTTCACTCGCCACTTCATGCGCTTTGAGATGCCGCTAAGCACAATAAGTTATCTGTAATAGGAGCGACGTAAATTGAACAAGTGTGATAGAATCTCGCTGAATACTTATATTAACCTCAATGTAAAATGATCTAATCGGGTCTCTGTTCGCCCTACCCTAGAAGTTTAATAGTGCATTTCACTCGTCATTTCATGCGCTTTGAGATGACGCTTAACCCAATACGCTATCTGAAATAGGAGCGACGTAAGTTGAACAAATGTGACAGAATTACGCTGCATTCTTATATTCACCTTAATGTAAAATGATCTCTTCGGGTCTCTGTTCGCCCTACCCTAGAAGTATAATAGTGCATTTCACTCGTCATTTCATGCGCTTTGAGATGCCGCTAAGCCCAATAAGCTATCTGTAATAGGAGCGACGTAAATTGAACAAATGTGATAGAATTTCGTTGAATTCATATATTAACCAAAATATAAAATGATCTAATCGGGTCCCTGATTGCCCTATCATAGAAGTTTAGTAGTGCATTTTACTCGCCATTCCACGCGCTTTAAGATGCCGCCTAGCCCAGTACGCTATCTGAAATAGGAGCGACGTAAGTTGAACAAATGTGATAGAATTTTGTTGAATTCTTAAATTAACCATAATATAAAATGATCTAATCAGGTCTCTGTTTGCCCTACCCTAGAAGTTTAATTGTGCATTTTAGTCGCCATTTCATGCGCTTTGAGGTCCCGCTTAGCCCAATACGCTATCTGAAATAGGAGCGACGTAAATTGAACAAATGTGATAGAATTTCCCTGAAATCTTATATTAATCACAATATAAAATGATCTAATCGGGTCTCTGATTGCCCTATCATAGAAGATTGGTAGTGCATTTTACTCGCCATTCCACGCGCTTTAAGATGCCGCCTAGCCCAGTACGCTATCTGAAATAGGAGCGACGTAACTTAAACAAATGTGATAGAATTACGCTGAATTCTTATATTAACCGTAATATAAAATGATCTAATCGGGTCTCTGTTTCCCTTATCCTAGGAGTTTAATAGCGCATTTTACTCGCCATTTCATGCGCTTTGAGATGCCGCTTAGCCCAATACGCTATCTGGAATAGGAGCGACGTAAATTGAACAAATGTGATAGAATTTCCGTGAATTCTTATATTAACCTTAATGTAAAATGATCCAATCGGGTCTCTGTTCGCCCTACCATAGAAGTCTCATAGTGCATTTCACTCGCCATTTCATGCGCTTTGAGATGCCGCTTAGCCCAATACGCTATCTGAAATAGGAGCGACGTAATTTGAAGAAATGTGATAGAATTACGCTGAATTCTTATATTAACCGTAATATAAAATGATCTAATCGGGTCTCTGTTTGCCCTACCCTAGAAGTTTAATAGTCCATTTGATTCGCCATTTCATGCGCTTTGAGATGCCGGTTAGCCCAATACGCTAACTGAAATAGGAGCGACGTAAATAGAACAAATGTGATAGGATTTCCCGGAAATCTTATATTAAACAAAATATAAAATGATCTAATCGGGTCTCTGACTGCCCTATCATTGAAGTTTAACAGTGCATTTTACTCGCCATTTCACGCGCTTTAAGATGCCGCCTAGCCCAGTACGCTATCCGAAATAGGAGCGACGTAAATTGAACAAATGTGACAGAATTACGCTGCATTTTTATATTCGCCTTAATGTAAAATGATCTCCTCGGGTCTCTGTTCGCCCTACCCTAGATGTATAATAGTGCATTTCACTCGTCATTTCATGCGCTTTGAGATGCCGCTTAGCCCAATACGCTATCTGAAATAGGAGCGACGTAAATTGAACAAATGTGATAGAATTTCGCTGAATTCTTAAATTAACTATAATATAAAATGATCTAATCGGGTCACTGATTGCGCTATCATAGAAGTTTAATAGTGCATTTTCCTCGCCATTCCACGCGCTTTAAGTTGCCGCCTAGACCAGTACGCTAACTGAAATAGGAGCGACGTAAATTGAACAAATGCGATAGAATTTTGCTGAATTCTTAAATTAACCATAACATAAAATGATCTAATCGGGTCTCTGTTTGCCCTACCCTAGAAGTTTAATAGTGCATTTTACTCGTCATTTCATGCGCTTTGAGATGCCGCTTTGCCCAATACATTATCTGAATTAGGAGCGACGTAAATTGAACAAATGTGATAAAATTTCGCAGAATCCTTATGTTAACCAAAATATAAAATGATCTAATCGGGTCTCTGATTGCCCTATCATAGAAGATTAATAGTGCATTTTGTTCGCCATTTCATGCGCTTTGAGATGCCGCTTAGCCCAAGACGCTATCTGAAATAGGAGCGACGAAAGTTGAACAAATGTGATAGAATTTCGCTGAATTATTTTATTAACCAGAATGTAAAATGATCTAATCTGGTCTCTGTTCGCCCTAGCCTAGAAGTTTAATAGTGGATTTTACTCGGCATTCCACGCGCTTTAAGATGCCGCCTAGCCCAGTACGCTATCTGAAATAGGAGCGACCTAAATTGAACGAATGTGATAGAATTTCCCTGAATTCTTATATTAACCTTAATGTAAAATGATCTAATCGGGTCTCTGTTCGCCCTACCCTAGAAGTTTAATAGTGCATTTTACTCGCCATTCCATGCGCTTTGGGAGGCCGCTTAGCCCAATACGCTATCTGAAATAGGAGCGACGTAAATTCAACAAATGTGATAGAATTTCGCTGAATTCTTAAATTAACCATAATATAAAATGATCTCATCGGGTCTCTGTTTTCCCTACCCTAGAAGTTTAATAGTGCATTTTACTCGCCATTTCATGCGCTTTGAGATGCCGCATAGCCCAATACGCTATCTGAAATAGGAGCGACGTAAATTGAACAAATGTGATAGAATTTCCGTGAAATCTTATATTAAACAGAATATAAAATGATCTAATCGGGTCTCTGATTGCCCTATCATAGAAGTTTAGTAGTGCATTTTACTCGTCATTCCACGCGCTTTAAGGTGCCGCCTAGCCCAGTACGCTATCTGCAATAGGAGCGACGTAAGTTGAACAAATGTGATAGAATTACGCTGAATTCTTATATTAACCGTAATATAAAATGATCTAATCGGGTCTCTGTTTGCCCTACCCTAGAAGTTTAATAGTGAATTTTATTCGCCATTTCATGCGCTTTGAGATGCCGCATAGCCTAATACGCTATCTGAAATAGGAGCGACGTAAATTGAACAAATGTGATAGAATTTCCGTGAATTCTTATATTAACCTTAATGTAAAATGATCTAATCGGGTCTCTGTTCGCCCTAGCCTAGAAGTTTAATAGTGCATTTTATTCGCCATTTCATGCGCTTTTAGATGCCGCTTAGCCTAGGACGCTATCTGATATAGGAACGACGTAAATTGAACAAATGTGATAGAATTTCACTGAATTCTTAAATTAACCATAATATAAAATGATCTAATCGGGTCCCTGTTTGCCCTACCGTAGAAGTTTAATAGTGCATTTTACTCGCCATTGCATGTGCTTTGAGATGCCGCATAGCTCAATACGCTATCTGAAATAGGAGCGACGTAAATTGAACAAATGTGATAGAATTTCCGTGAATTCTTATATTAACCTTAATGTAAAATGATCTAATCGGGTCTCTGTTCGCCCTACCATAGAAGTCTAATAGTGCATTTCACTCGCCATTTCATGCGCTTTGAGATGCCGCTTAGCCCAATACGCTATCTGACATAGGAGCGACGTAAGTTGAACAAATGTGATAGAATTTCGCTGAATTCTTTTATTAACCATAATGTAAAATGATCTGATCGGGTCTCTGTTCGCCCTATCCTAGAAGTTTAACAGCGCATTTTACTCGCCATTTCATGCGCTTTGAGATGCCGCTTAGCCCAATACGCTATCTGGTATAGGAGCGACGTAAATTGAACAAATGTGATAGAATTTCCGAGAATTCTTATATTAACCTTAATGTAAAATGATCCAATCGGGTCTCTGTTCGCCCTACCATAGAAGTCTAATAGTGCATTTCACTCGCCATTTCATGCGCTTTGAGATGCCGCTTAGCCCAATACGCTATCTGAAATAGGAGCGACGTAAGTTGAACAAATGTGATAGAATTACGCTGAATTCTTATATTAACCGTAATATAAAATGATCTAATCGGGTCTCTGTTTGCCCTACCGTAGAAGTTTAATAGTGCATTTTACTCGCCATTGCATGTGCTTTGAGATGCCGCATAGCTCAATACGCTATCTGAAATAGGAGCGACGTACATTGAACAAATGTGATAGAATTTCGCTGAATTCTTTTATTAACCATAATGTGAAATGATCTGATCGGGTCTCTGTTCGCCCTAGCCTAGAAGTTTAATAGTGCATTTTATTCGCCATTTCATGCGCTTTGAGATGCCGCTTAGCCGAATACGCTATCTGAAATAGGAGCGACGTAAATTGAACAAATCTGATAGAATTTCCGTGAATCCTTGTATTAACATTAATGTAAAATGATCTAATCGGGTCTCTGTTCGCCCTACCATAGAAGTCTAATGGTGCATTTCACTCGCCATTTCATGCGCTTTGAGATCCCGCTTAGCCCAATACGCTATCTGAAATAGGAGCGACGTAAATAGAACAAATGTGATAGGATTTCCCTGAAATCTTATATTAAACAAAATATAAAATGATCTAATCGGGTCTCTGACTGCCCTATCATTGAAGTTTAATAGTGCATTCTACTGGCCATTCCACGCGCTTTAAGATGGCGCATAGCCCAATACGCTATCTGAAATAGGAGCGACGTAAATTGAACAAATGTGATAGAATTTCCGTGAAATCTTATATTAAACAAAATATAAAATGATCTAATCGGGTCTCTGATTGCCCTATCATAGAAGTTTAGTAGTGCATTTTACTCGTCATTCCACGCGCTTTAAGGTGCCGCCTAGCCCAGTACGCTATCTGAAATAGGAGCGACGTAAGTTGAACAAATGTGATAGAATTACGCTGAATTCTTATATTAATCAAAATATAAAATGATCTAATCGGGTCTCTGATTGCCCTATCATAGAAGATTAGTAGTGCACTTTACTCGCCATTCCACGCGCTTTAAGATGCCGCCTAGCCCAGTACGCTATCTGAAATAGGAGTGACGTAAGTTGAACAAATGTGATAGAATTTTGTTGAATTCTTAAATTAACCATAATATAAAATGATCTAATCAGGTCTCTGTTTGCCCTACCCTAGAAGTTTAATAGTGCATTTTAGTCGCCATTTCATGCGCTTTGAGATCCCGCTTAGCCCAATACGCTATCTGAAATAGGAACGACGTAAATTGAACAAATGTGATAGAATTTCCCTGAAATCTTATATTAATCACAATATAAAATGATCTAATCGGGTCTCTGATTGCCCTATCATAGAAGATTGGTAGTGCATTTTACTCGTCATTCCACGCGCTTTAAGATGCCGCCTAGCCCAGTACGCTATCTGAAATAGGAGCGACGTAACTTAAACAAATGTGATAGAATTACGCTGAATTCTTATATTAACCGTAGTATAAAATGATCTAATCGGGTCTCTGTTTCCCTTATCCTAGGAGTTTAATAGCGCATTTTACTCGCCATTTCATGCGCTCTGAGATGCCGCTTAGCCCAATACGCTATCTGGAATAGGAGCGACGTAAATTGAACAAATGTGATAGAATTTCCGTGAATTCTTATATTAACCTTAATGTAAAATGATCCAATCGGGTCTCTGTTCGCCCTACCCTAGAAGTTTAATAGTGCATTTCACTCGTCATTTCATGCGCTTTGAGATGACGCTTAACCCAATACGCTATCTGAAACAGGAGCGACGTAAGTTGAACAAATGTGACAGAATTACGCTGCATTCTTATATTCACCTTAATGTAAAATGATCTCCTCGGGTCTCTGTTCGCCCTACCCTAGATGTATAATAGTGCATTTCACTCGTCATTTCATGCGCTTTGAGATGCCGCCTAGCCCAATACGCTATCTGAAATAGGAGCGACGTAAATTGAACAAATGTGATAGAATTTCGCTGAATTCTTATATTAACCAAAGTATAAAATGATCTAGTCTGGTCTCTGATTGCCCTATCATAGAAGGTTAATAGTGCATTTTACTCGCCATTCCACACGCTTTAAGATGCCGCCTAGCCCAGTACGCTGTCTGAAATAGGAGTGACGTAAATTGAACAAATGTGATAGAATCTCCCTGAATACTTATATTAACCTTACTGTGAAATGATCTAATCGGGTCTCTGTTCGCCCTACCCTCGAAGTTTAATAGTGCATTTTACTCGTCATTTCATTCGCTTTGAGATGCCGCTTAGCCCAATACGCTATCGGAAATATGAGCGACGTAAATTGAACAAATGTGATAGAATTTCGCTGAATTCTTATATTAACAAAAATATAAAATGATCTAATCGGGTCTCTGTTCGCCCTACCATAGAAGTCTAATGGTGCATTTCACTCGCCATTTCATGCGCTTTGAGATCCCGCTTAGCCCAATACGCCATCTGAAATAGGAGCGACGTAAATTGAACAAATGTGATAGAATTTCGCTGAATTCTTATATTAACCAAAACATAAAATGATCTAATCGGGTCTCTGTTTGCCCTACCCTATAAGTTTAATAGTGCATTTTACTCGCCATTTCTTGCGCTTTGAGATGCCGCTTTGCCCAATAAGCTATCTGAAATAGGAGCGAGGTAAATTGAACAAATGTGAGAGAATTTCGCTGAATTCTTATATTAACTTTAATGTAAAATGTTCTAATCGGGTCTCTGTTCGCCCTACCCTTGAAGATTAACAGTGCATTTCACTCGTCATTTCATGCGCTTTGAGATGCCGCTTAGACCAATACGCGATCTGAAATAGGAGCGACGTAAGTTGAACAAATGTGATAGAATTTCGCTGAATTGTTATATTAACCAAAATATAAAATGATCTAATCGGGTCTCTGATAGCCATATCATAGATGTTTAGTAGTGCATTTTACTCGCCATTCCACGCGCTTTAAGATGCCGCCTAGCCCAGTACGCTATCTAAAATAGGAGCGACGTAAGTTGAACAAATGTGATAGAATTACGCTGCATTCTTATATTAACCGTCATATAAAACGATCTAATCGGGTCTCTGTTTGCCTTATCCTAGAAGTTTAGTATTGCATTTTACTCGCCATGTCATGCGCTTTGAGATGCCGCTTAGCCCAATACGCTATCTGAAATAGGAGCGACGTAAATTGAACAAATGTGATAGAATTTCACTGAATTCTTATATTAACCAAAATATAAAATGATCTAATCGGGTCTCTGATTGCCCTAGCATAGAAGTTTAATAGTGCATTTTACTTGCCATTCCGAGCGCGTTAAGATGCCGCATAGCCCAATACGCTATCTGAAATAGGAGCGACGTAAATTGAACAAATGTGATAGAATTTCGCTGAATTCTTATATTAACAAAAATATAAAATGATCTAATCGGGTCTCTGTTTGCCTTATCCTAGAAGTTTAGTATTGCATTTTACTCGCCATTTCATGCGCTTTGAGATGCCGCTTAGCCCAATACGCTATCTGAAATAGGAGCGACGTAAGTTGAAGAAATGTGATAGAATTACGCTGAATTCTTTTATTAACCATAATGTAAAATGATCTGCTCGGGTCACTGTTCGCCCTAGCCTAGAAGCTTAATAGGGCATTTTATTCGCCATTTCATGCGCTTTGAGATGACGCTTAGCCCAATACGCTATCTGAAATTGGAGCGACGTAAATTGAACAAATGTGATAGAATTTCGCTGAATTCTTAAATCAACCATAATATAAAATGATCTAATCGGGTCTCTGATTGCTCTATCATAGAATTTTAATAGTGCATTTTACTCGCCATTCCACGCGCTTTAAGATGCCGCCTAGCCCAGTACGCTATCTGAAATAGGAGCGACGTAAATTGAGCAAATGTGATAGAATTTTGCTGACTTCTTAAATTAACCATAATATAAAATGATCTAATCGGGTCTCTGTTCGCCCTACCATAGAAGTCTAATGGTGCATTTCACTCGCCATTTCATGCGCTTTGAGATCCCGCTTAGCCCAATACGCCATCTGAAATAGGAGCGACGTAAATTGAACAAATGTGATAGAATTTCCCTGAAATCTTATATTAATCAAAATATAAAATGATCTAATCGGGTCTCTGATTGCCCTATCATAGAAGATTAGTAGTGCATTTTACTCGCCATTCCACGCGCTTTAAGATGCCGCCTAGCCCAGTACGCTATCTGAAATAGGAGCGACGTAACTTGAACAAATGTGATAGAATTACGCTGAATTCTTATATTAACCGTAATATAAAATGATCTAGTCGGGACTCTGTTTGCCTTATCCTAGAAGTTTAATAGCGCATTTTACTCGCCATTTCATGCGCTTTGAGATGCCGCTTAGCCCAATACGCTATCTGGAATAGGAGCGACGTAAATTGAACAAATGTGGTAGAATTTCCGTGAATTCTTATATTAACCTTAATCTAAAATGATCCAATCGGGTCTCTGTTCGCCCTACCATAGAAGTCTAATAGTGCATTTCACTCGCCATTTCATGCGCTTTGAGATGCCGCTTAGCCCAATACGCTATCTGAAATAGGAGCGACGTAAGTTGAACAAATGTGATAGAATTACGCTGCATTCTTTTATTAACCATAATGTAAAATGATCTGCTCGGGTCACTGTTCGCCCTAGCCTAGAAGTTTAATAGTGCATTTTATTCGCCATTTCATGCGCTTTGAGATGCCGCTTAGCCCAATACGCTATCTGAAATTGGAGCGACGTAAATTGAACATATGTGATAGAATTTCGCTGAATTCTTAAATTAACCATAATATAAAATGATCTAATCGGGTCTCTGATTGCCCTATCATAGAATTTTAATAGTGCATTTTACTCGATATTTCATGCGCTTTGAGATGCCGCTTAGCCCAATACGCTATCTGAAATTGGAGCGATATAAGTTGAACAAATGTGATAGAATTTCGCTGAATTCTTTTATTAACCATAATGTAAAATGATCTAATCGAATCTCTGTTCCCCCGAGCCTAGAACTTTAATATTGCATTTTATTCGCCATTTCATACGCTTTGAGATGGCGCTTTGCCCAATACGCTATCTGAAATAGGAGCGACGTAAATTGAACAAATGTGACAGAATTTCGCTGAATTCTTATATTAACCAAAATATAAAATGATCTAATCGGGTCTCTGATTGCCCTATCATAGAAGATTAATAGTGCATTTTACTCGCCACTCCACGCGCTTTAGGATGCCGCCTAGCCCAGTACGCTATCCGAAATAGGAGCGACGTAAACTGAACAAATGTTATAGAATTTTGCTGAATTCTTAAATTAACCATAATATAAAATGATCTAATCGGGTCTCTGTTTGCCCTACCCTAGAAGTTTAATAGTGCATTTTACTCGCCATTTCATGCGCTTTGAGATGCCGGCCAGCCCAGTACGCTATCTGAAATAGGAGCGACGTAATTTGAAGAAATGTGATAGAATTACGCTGAATTCTTATATTAACCGTAATATAAAATGACCTAATCGGGTCTCTGTTTGCCCTACCCTAGAAGTTTAATAGTCCATTTTATTCGCCATTTCATGCGCTTTGAGATGCCGGTTAGCCCAATACGCTATCTGAAATAGGAGCGACGAAAGTTGAACAAATGTGATAGAATTTCGCTGAATTATTTTATTAACCATAATATAAAATGATCTAATCGGGTCTCTGCTTGCCCTACCCTAGAAGTTTAATAGTGCATTTTACTCGTCATTTCATGCGCTTTGAGATGCCGCTTTGCCCAATACGCTATCTGAAATAGGAGCGACTTAAATTGAACGAATGTGATAGAATTTCGCTCAATTCTTAAATTAACCATAATATAAAATGATCTAATCGGGTCTCTGTTTGCCCTATCCTAGAACTTCAATAGTGCATTTTACTCGTCATTTCATGCGCTTTGAGATGCCGCTTAGCCTAATACGCTATCTGAAATTGGAGCGATATAAGTTGAACAGATGTGATAGAATTTCGCTGAATTCTTTTATTAACCATAATGTATAATGATCTAATCGGATCTCTGTCCGCCCGTGTCTAGAACTTTAATAGTGCATTTTATTCGCCATTTCATACGCTTTGAATGCCGCTTTGCCCAATACGCTATCTGAAATAGGAGCGACGTAAATTGAACAAATGTGATAGAATTTCACTGAATTCTTATATTAACCAAAATATAAAATGATCTAATCGGGTCTCTGATTGCCCTAGCATAGAAGTTTAATAGTGCATTTTACTCGCCATTCCACACGCTTTGAGATGCCGCTTAGCCCAATACGCTATCTGAAATAGGAGCGACGTAAATTGAACAAATGTGATAGAATTTCGATGAATTCTTATATTAACCAAAGTATAAAATGATCTAGACTGGTCTCTGATTGCCCTATCATAGAAGGTTAATAGTGCATTTTACTCGCCATTCCACACGCTTTGAGATGCCGCTTAGCCCAATACGCTATCTGAAATAGGAGCGACGTAAATTGAACAAATGTGATAGAATCACGCTGCATTCTTATATTAACCGTAATATAAAATGATCTAATCGGGTCTCTGTTTGCCCTAGCCTAGAAGTTTAATAGTGCATTTCACTCGTCATTTCATGCGCTTTGAGATGCCTCCAAGCCCAATAAGCTATCTGTAATAGGAGCGACGTAAATTTTACAAATGTGATAGAATTTCGTTGAATTCTTATATTAACCAAAATATAAAATGATCTAATCGGGTCTCTGTTTGCCCTACCCTAGAACTTTAATAGTGCATTTTACTCGACATTTCATGCGCTTTGAGATGCCGCTTAGCCTAATACGCTATCTGAAATTGGAGCGATATAAGTTGAACAAATGTGATAGAATTTCGCTGAATTCTTTTATTAACCATAATGTAAAATGATCTAATCGGATCTCTGTCCGCCCGAGTCTAGAACTTTAATAGTGCATTTTATTCGCCATTTCATACGCTTTGAGATGCCGCTTTGCCCAATACGCTATCTGAAATAGGAGCGACGTAAATTGAACAAATGTGATAGAATTTCACTGAATTCTTATATTAACGAAAATATAAAATGATCTAATCGGGTCTCTGATTGCCCTAGCATAGAAGTTTAATAGTGCATTTTACTCGCCATTCCGAGCGCGTTAAGATGCCGCATAGCCCAATACGCTATCTGAAATAGGAGCGACGTAAATTGAACAAATGTGATAGAATTTCGCTGAATTCTTAAATTAACTATAATATAAAATGATCTAATCGAGTCACTGATTGCCCTACCCTAGAAGTTTAATAGTGCATTTTAGTCGCCATTTCATGCGCTTTGAGATCCGGCTTAGCCCAATACGCTATCTGAAATAGGAGCGACGTAAATTGAACAAATGTGATAGAATCTCCCTGAATACTTATATTAACCTTACTGTGAAATGATCTAATCGGGACTCTGTTCGCCCTACCCTTGAAGTTTAATAGTGCATTTTACTCGTCATTTCATTCGCTTTGAGATGCCGCTTAGCCCAATACGCTATCGGAAATAGGAGCGACGTAAATTGAACAAATGTGATAGAATTTCGCTGAATTCTTATATTAACAAAAATATAAAATGATCTAATCGGGTCTCTGTTTGCCTTATCCTAGAAGTTTAGTATTGCATTTTACTCGCCATTTCATGCGCTTTGAGATGCCGCTTAGCCCAATACGCTATCTGAAATAGGAGCGACGTAAATTGAACAAATGTGATAGAATTTCACTGAATTCTTATATTAACCAAAATATAAAATGATCTAATCGGGTCTCTGATTGCCCTAGCATAGAAGTTTAATAGTGCATTTTACTTGCCATTCCGAGCGCGTTAAGATGCCGCAGAGCCCAATACGCTATCTGAAATAGGAGCGACGTAAATTGAACAAATGTGATAGAATTTCGCTGAATTCTTAAATTAACTATAATATAAAATGATCTAATCGGGTCACTGATTGCCCTACCCTAGAAGTTTAATAGTGCATTTTACTTGCCATTTCATGCGCTTTGAGATGCCGCTTAGCACAATACGCTATCTGAAATAGGAACGACGTAAATTGAACAAATGTGATAGAATTTCGCTGAATTCTTATATTAACCAAAGTATAAAATGATCTAATCTAGTCTCTGATTGCCCTATCATAGAAGGTTAATAGTGCATTTTACTCGCCATTCCACGCGCTTTAAGATGCCGCCTAGCCCAGTACGCAGTCTGAAATAGAAGCGACGAAAATTGAACAAGTGTGATAGAATCTCGCTGAATACTTATATTAACCTTAATGTAAAATGATCTAATCGGGTCTCTGTTCGCCCTACCCGAGAAGTTTAATAGTGCATGTCACTCGTCATTTCATGCGCTTTGAGATGACGCTTAACCCAATACGCTATCTGAAATAGGAGCGACGTAAGTTGAACAAATGTGACAGAATTACGCTGCATTCTTATATTCACCTTAACGTAAAATGATCTCTTCGGGTCTCTGTTCGCCCTACCCTAGAAGTATAATAGTGCATTTTACTCGCCCTTCCACGCGCTTTAAGATGCCGCCTAGCCCAGTAGGCTATCTGAAATAGGAGCGACGTAAGATGAACAAATGTGATAGAATTACGCTGAATTCTTATATTAACCGTAATATAAAATGAACTAATCGGGTCTCCGTTTGCCTTATCCTAGAAGCTTAATAGCGCATTTTACTCGCCATTTCATGCGCTTTGAGAGGCCGCTTAGGCCAATACGCTATCTGAAATAGGAGCGACGTAAATTAACAAATGTGATAGAATTTCCGTGAAATCTTATATTAAACAAAATATAAAATGATCTAATCGGGTCTCTGATTGCCCTATCATAGAAGTTTAGTAGTGCATTTTACTCGTCATTCCACGCGCTTTAAGGAGCCGCCTAGCCCAGTAAGCTATCTGAAATAGGAGCGACGTAAGTTGAACAAATGTGATAGAATTTTGCTGAATTCTTAAATTAACCATAATATAAAATGATCTAATCGGGTCTCTGTTTGTCCTACCCTAGAAGTTTAATAGTGCATTTTACTCGACACTTCATGCGCCTTCAGATGCCGCTTAGCCTAATAAGCTATCTGAAATAGGAGCGACGTAAATTGAACAAATGTGATAAAATTTCGCAGAATCCTTATGTTAACCAAAATATAGAATGATCTAACCTGGTCTCTGTTCGCCCTAGCCTAGAAGTTTAATAGTGCATTTTGTTCGCCATTTCATGCGCTTTGAGATGCCGCATAGCCCAATACGCTATCTGAAATAGGAGCGACGTAAATTGAACAAATGTGATAGAATTTCCGTGAAATCTTATATTAAACAAAATATAAAATGATCTAATCGGGTCTCTGATTGCCCTATCATAGAAGTTTAGTAGTGCATTTTACTCGTCATTCCACGCGCTTTAAGGTGCCGCCTAGCCCAGTACGCTATCTGAAATAGGAGCGACGTAAGTTGAACAAATGTGATGGAATTTCGCTGAATTCTTTTATTAACCAAAATGTAAAATGATCTAATCGGGTCTCTGTTCGCCCTAGCCTAGAAGTTTAATAGTGCATTTTATTCGCCATTTCATGCGCTTTGAGATGCCGGTTAGCCCAATACGCTAACTGAAATAGGAGCGACGTAAATAGAACAAATGTGATAGGATTTCCCTGAAATCTTATATTAAACAAAATATAAAATGATCTAATCGGGTCTCTGACTGCCCTATCATTGAAGTTTAACAGTGCATTTTACTCGCCATCCCACGCGCTTTAAGATGCCGCCTAGACCAGTACGCTATCTGAAATAGGAGCGACGTAAATTCAACAAATGTGACAGAATCTTGCTGAATCCTTAAATTAACCATAATATAATATGATCTAATCGGGTCTCTGTTTGCCCTACCCTAGGAGTTTAATAGTGCATTTTACTCGCCATTTCATGCGCTTTGAGATGCCGCTTAGCCCAATACGCTATCTGAAATATGAGCGACACGAATTGAACAAATGTGATAGAATTTCCCTGAAATCTTGTATTAAACAAAATATAAAATGGTCTAATCGCGTCTCTGATTGCCCTATCATACAAGTTTAATAGTGCATTTTACTCGCCACTCCACGCGCTTTAGGATGCCGCCTAGCCCAGTACGCTATCCGAAATAGGAGCGACGTAAATTGAACAAATGTGATAGAATTTTGCTGAATTCTTAAATTAACCATAATGTAAAATGATCTAATCGGGTCTCTGCTTGCCCTACCCTAGAAGTTTAATAGTGCATTTTACTCGTCATTTCATGCGCTTTGAGATGCCGCTTTGCCCAATACGCTATCTGAAATAGGAGCGACGAAAGTTGAACAAATGTGATAGAATTTCGCTGAATTATTTTATTAACCAGAATGTAAAATGATCTAATCTGGTCTCTGTTCGCCCTACCATAGAAGTCTTATAGTATATTTCACTCGCCATTTCATGCGCTTTGAGATGCCGCTTAGCCCAATACGCTATCTGAAATAGGAGCGACCTAAATTGAACGAATGTGATAGAATTTTGCTGAATTCTTAAATTAAACATAATATAAAATGATCTAATCGGGTCTCTGCTTGCCCTACCCTAGAAGTTTAATAGTGCATTTTACTCGTCATTTCATGCGCTTTGAGATGCCGCTTTGCCCAATACGCTATCTGAAATAGGAGCGACGTAAATTGAACGAATGTGATAGAATTTCGCTCAATTCTTAAATTAACCATAATATAAAATGATCTAATAGGGTCTCTGTTTGCCCTCTCCTAGAACTTTAATAGTGCATTTTACTCGTCATTTCATGCGCTTTGAGATGCCGCTTAGCCTAATACGCTATCTGAAATTGGAGCGATATAAGTTGAACAAATGTGATAGAATTTCGCTGAATTCTTTTATTAACCATAATGTAAAATGATCTAATCGGATCTCTGTCCGCCCGAGTCTAGAACTTTAATAGTGCATTTTATTCGCCATTTCATACGCTTTGAATGCCGCTTTGCCCAATACGCTATCTGAAATAGGAGCGACGTAAATTGAACAAATGTGATAGAATTTCGTTGAATTCTTATATTAACCAAAATATAAAATGATCTAATCGGGTCTCTGTTTGCCCTACCCTAGAACTTTAATAGTGCATTTTACTCGTCATTTCATGCGCTTTGAGATGCCGCTTAGCCTAATACGCTATCTGAAATTGGAGCGATATAAGTTGAACAAATGTGATAGAATTTCGCTGAATTCTTTTATTAACCATAATGTAAAATGATCTAATCGGATCTCTGTCCGCCCGAGTCTAGAACTTTAATAGTGCATTTTATTCGCCATTTCATACGCTTTGAGATGCCGCTTTGCCCAATACGCTATCTGAAATAGGAGCGACGTAAATTGAACAAATGTGATAGAATTTCACTGAATTCTTATATTAACCAAAATATAAAATGATCTAATCGGGTCTCTGACTGCCCTAGCATAGAAGTTTAATAGAGCATTTTACTCGCCATTCCGGGCGCGTTAAGATGCCGTATATCCCAATACGCTATCTGAAATAGGAGCGACGTAAATTGAACAAATGTGATAGAATTTCGCTGAATTCTTATATTAACCAAAGTATAAAATGATCTAATCTAGTCTCTGATTGCCCTATCATAGAAGGTTAATAGTGCATTTTACTCGCCATTCCACGCGCTTTAAGATGCCGCCTAGCCCAGTACGCTGTCTGAAATAGAAGCGACGCAAATTGAACAAGTGTGATAGAATCTCGCTGAATACTTATATTAACCTTAATGTAAAATGATCTAATCGGGTCTCTGTTCGCCCTACCCTAAAAGTTTAATAGTGCATTTTACTCGCCATTTCATGCGCTTTGAGATGCCGCTTAACCCAATACGCTATCTGAAATAGGAGCAACGAAAGTTGAACAAATGTGATAGAATTTCGCTGAATTATTTTATTAACCAGAATGTAAAATGATCTAATCGGGTCTCTGTTCGCCCTAGCCTAGAAGTTTAATAGTGCATTTCACTCGTCATTTCATGCGCTTTCAGTTGCCGCTTAGCCCAATACGCTATCTGAAATAGGAGCGACGTAAATTGAACAAATGTGATAGAATATCCCTGAAATCTTGTATTAAACAAAATATAAAATGATCTGATCGGGTCTCTGATTGCCCTATCATAGAAGATTAGTAGTGCATTTTACTCGCCATTCCACGCGCTTTAAGATGCCGCCTAGCCCAGTACGCTATCTGAAATAGGAGCGACGTAACTTGAACAAATGTGATAGAATTACGCTGCATTCTTATATTAACCGTAATATAAAATGATCTAATCGGGTATCTGTTTGCCTTATCCTAGTAGTTTAATAGTGCATTATACTCGCCATTTCATGCGCTTCGAGATGCCGCTTAGCTCAATACGCTATCTGAAATAGGAGCGACGAAAGTTGAACAAATGTGATAGAATTTCGCTGAATTATTTTATTAACCAGAATGTAAAATGATCTAATCTGGTCTCTGTTCGCCCTACCATAGAAGTCTTATAGTGCATTTCACTCGCCATTTCATGCGCTTTGAGATGCCGCTTAGCCCAATACGCTATCTGAAATAGAAGCGACCTAAATTGAACGAATGTGATAGAATCTTGCTGAATTCTTAAATTAACCATAATATAAAATGATCTAATCGGGTCTCTGCTTGACCTACCCTAGAAGTTTAATAGTGCATTTTACTCGTCATTTCATGCGCTTTGAGATGCCGCTGTGCCCAATACGCTATCTGAAATAGGAGCGACGTAAATTGAACAAATGTGATAGAATTTCGCTGAATTCTTAAATTAACTCTAATATAAAATGATCTAATCGGGTCACTGATTGCCCTACCCTAGAAGTTTAATAGTGCATTTTACTTGCCATTTCATGCGCTTTGAGATGCCGCTTAGCACAATACGCTATCTGAAATAGGAACGACGTAAATTGAACAAATGTGATAGAATTTCGCTGAATTCTTATATTAACCAAAGTATAAAATGATCTAATCTAGTCTCTGATTGCCCTATCATAGAATGTTAATAGTGCATTTTACTCGCCATTCCACTCGCTTTAAGATGCCGCCTAGCACAGTACTCTGTCTGAAATAGAAGCGACGCAAATTGAACAAGTGTGATAGAATCTCGCTGAATACTTATATTAACCTTAATGTAAAATGATCTAATCGGGTCTCTGTTCGCCCTACCCGAGAAGTTTAATAGTGCATGTCACTCGTCATTTCATGCGCTTTGAGATGACGCTTAACCCAATACGCTATCTGAAATAGGAGCGACGTAAGTTGAACAAATGTGACAGAATTACGCTGCATTCTTATATTCACCTTAACGTAAAATGATCTCTTCGGGTCTCTGTTCGCCCTACCCTAGAAGTATAATAGTGCATTTTACTCGCCCTTCCACGCGCTTTAAGATGCCGCTTAGCACAATACGCTATCTGAAATAGGAACGACGTAAATTGAACAAATGTGATAGAATTTCGCTGAATTCTTATATTAACCAAAGTATAAAATGATCTAATCTAGTCTCTGATTGCCCTATCATAGAATGTTAATAGTGCATTTTACTCGCCATTCCACTCGCTTTAAGATGCCGCCTGGCACAGTACTCTGTCTGAAATAGAAGCGACGCAAATTGAACAAGTGTGATAGAATCTCGCTGAATACTTATATTAACCTTAATGTAAAATGATCTAATCGGGTCTCTGTTCGCCCTACCCGAGAAGTTTAATAGTGCATGTCACTCGTCATTTCATGCGCTTTGAGATGACGCTTAACCCAATACGCTATCTGAAATAGGAGCGACGTAAGTTGAACAAATGTGACAGAATTACGCTGCATTCTTATATTCACCTTAACGTAAAATGATCTCTTCGGGTCTCTGTTCGCCCTACCCTAGAAGTATAATAGTGCATTTTACTCGCCCTTCCACGCGCTTTAAGATGCCGCCTAGCCCAGTAGGCTATCTGAAATAGGAGCGACGTGAGATGAACAAATGTGATAGAATTACGCTGAATTCTTATATTAACCGTAATATAAAATGAACTAATCGGGTCTCCGTTCGCCTTATCCTAGAAGTTTAATAGCGCATTTTACTCGCCATTTCATGCGCTTTGAGAGTCCGCTTAGCCCAATACGCTATCTGAAATAGGAGCGACGTAAATTGAACAAATGTGATAGAATTTCCGTGAAATCTTATATTAAACAAAATATAAAATGATCTAATCGGGTCTCTGATTGCCCTATCATAGAAGATTAGTAGTGCATTTTACTCGCCATTCCACGCGCTTTATGATACCGCCTAGCCCAGTACGCTATCTGAAATAGGAGCGACGTAAGTTGAACGAATGTGACAGAATTACGCTAAATTCTTACATTAACCATAATGTAAAATGATCTAACCGGGTCTCTGTTTGCACTACCCTAGAAGTTTAATAGTGCATTTCACTCGCCACTTCATGCGCTTTGAGATGCCGCTAAGCACAATAAGTTATCTGTAATAGGAGCGACGTAAATTGAACAAATGTGATAGAATTTCGCTGAATTCTTATATTAACCAAAATATAAAATGATCTAATCGGGTCTCTGATTGCCCTATCATAGAAGTTTAGTGGTGCATATTACTCGCCATTCCACGCGCTTTAAGATGCCGCCTAGCCCAATACGCTATCTGAAATAGGAGCCACGTAAGTTGAACAAATGTGATAGAATTTCGCTGAATTCTTATATTAACCAAAGTATAAAATGATCTAATCTGGTCTCTGATTGCCCTATCATAGAAGGTTAATAGTGCATTTTACTCGCCATTCCACGCGCTTTAAGATGCTGCCTAGCCCAGTACGCTGTCTGAAATAGAAGCGACGTAAATTGAACAAGTGTGATAGAATCTCGCTGAATACTTATATTAACCTTAATGTAAAATGATGTAATCGGGTCTCTGTTCGCCCTACCCTAGAAGTTTAATAGTGCATTTCACTCGTCATTTCATGCGCTTTGAGATGCCGCGTAGCCTAATACGCTATCTGAAATAGGAGCGACGTAAATTGAACAAATGTGATAAAATTTCGCAGAATCCTTATGTTAACCGAAGTATAAAATGATCTAATCTGGTCTCCGTTCGCCCTAGCCTAGAAGTTTAATAGTGCATTTTGTTCGCCATTTCATGCGCTTTGTGATGCGGCTTAGCCCAATACGCTATCTGAAATAGGAGCGACGTAAATTGAACAAATGTGATAGAATTTCTCTGAAATCTTATATTAAACAAAATATAAAATGATCTAATCGGGTCTCTGATAGCTCTATCATAGAAGTTTAGTAGTGCATTTTACTCGCCCTTCCACGCGCTTTAAGATGCCTCCTAGCCCAGTACGCTATCTGAAATAGGAGCGACGTAAGATGAACAAATGTGATAGAATTACGCTGCATTCTTATATTAACCGTAATATAAAATGATCTAATCGGGTCTCCGTTTGCCTTATCCTAAAAGTTTAATAGCGCATTTTACTCGCCAATTCATGCGCTTTGAGAGGCCGCTTAGCCCAATACGCTATCTGAAATAGGAGCGACGTAAATTGAACAAATGTGATAGAATTTCGCTGAATTCTTAAATTAACCATAATATAAAATGATCTCATCGGGTCTCTGTTTGCCCTACCCTAGAAGTTTAATAGTGCATTTTACACGCCATTTCATGCTCTTTCAGATGCCGCATAGCCCAATACGCTGTCTGAAATAGGAGCGACGTAAGTTGAACAAATGTGATAGAATTACGCTGAATTCTTTTATTAACCATAATATAAAATGATCTAATCGTGTCTCTGATTGCCCTATCATAGAAGTTTAATAGTGCATTTTACTCGCCATTCCACGCCCTTTAAGATGCCGCCTAGCCCAGTACGCTATCTGAAATAGGAGCGACGTAACTTGAACAAATGTGATAGAATCACGCTGCATTCTTATATTAACCGTAATATAAAATGATCTAATCGGGTCTCTGTTTGCCTTATCCTAGAAGTATAATAGTGCATTATACTCGCCATTTCATGCGCTTTTAGATGCCGCTTAGCACAGGACGCTACCTGAAATAGGAACGACGTAAATTGAACCAATGCGAGAGAATTTTGCTGAATTCTTAAATTAACCATAATATAAAATGATCTAATCGGGTCCCTGTTTGCCCTACCCTAGAAGTTTAATAGTGCATTTCACTCGTCATTTCATGCGCTTTAAGATGCCGCCTATCCCAGTACGCTATCTGAAATAGGAGCGACCTAAATTGAACGAATGTGATAGAATTTCGCTGAATTCTTAAATTAACTATAATATAAAATGATCTAATCGGGTCACTGATTGCCCTACGCTAGAAGTTTAATAGTGCATTTTAGTCGCCATTTCAAGCGCCTTATGGTGCCGCATAGCACAATACGCTATCTGAAATAGGAGCGACGTAAATTGAACAAATGTGATAGAATTTCCGTGAATTCTTATATTAACCTCAATATAAAATGATCTAATCGGGTCTCTGTTCGCCCTACCATAGAAGTCTTATAGTGCATTTCACTCGCCATTTCATGCGCTTTGAGATGCCGCTTAGCCCAATACGCTATCTGAAATAGGAGCGACCTAAATTGTACGAATGTGATAGAATTTTGCTGAATTCTTAAATTAACCATAATATAAAATGATCTAATCGGGTCTCTGCTTGCCCTACCCTAGAAGTTTAATAGTGCATTTTACTCGTCATTTCATGCGCTTTGAGATGCCGCTTTACCCAATACGCTATCTGAAATAGGAGCGACGTAAATTGAACGAATGTGATAGAATTTCGCTCAATTCTTAAATTAACCATAATATAAAATGACCTAATCGGGTCTCTGTTTGCCCTACCCTAGAAGTTTAATAGTGCATTTCACTCGTCATTTCATGCGGATTGAGATGCCGCTAAGCACAATAAGCTATCTGAAATAGGAGCGACGTAAATTGAACAAATGTGATAGAATTTCGCAGAATTCTTATATTAACCAAAATATAAAATGATCTAATCGGGCCTCTGTTCGCCCTAGCCTAGTAGTTTAATAGTGCATTTTATTCGCCATTTTATGCGCTTTGAGATGCCGCTTAGCCGAATACGCTGTCTGAAATAGGAGCGACGTAAATTGAACAAATGTGATAGAATTTCCGTGAATCCTTGTATTAACATTAATGTAAAATGATCTAATCGGGTCTCTGTTCGCCCTACCATAGAAGTCTAATGGTGCATTTCACTCGCCATTTCATGCGCATTGAGATCCCGCTTAGCCCAATACGCCATCTGAAGTAGGAGCGACATAAATTGAACAAATGTGATAGAATTACGCTGAATTCTTATATTAACCGTAATATAAAATGATCTAATCGCGTCTCTGTTTGCCTTATCCTAGAAGTTTAATAGCGCATTTTACTCGCCATTTCATGCGCTTTGAGATGCCGCTTAGCCCAATACGCTATCTGGAAATAGGAGCCGACGTAAATTGAACAAATGTGATAGATATTCCCCGTGAATTCTTATATTAACCTTAATGTAAAATGATCCAATCGGGTCTCTGTACGCCCTACCATAGAAGTCTAATAGTGCATTTCACTCGCCATTTCATGCGCTTTGAGATGCCGCTTAGCCCAATACGCTATCTGACATAGGAGCGACGTAAGTTGAACAAATGTGATAGAATTTCGCTGAATTCTTTTATTAACCATAATGTAAAATGATCTGATCGGGTCTCTGTTTCGCCCTATCCTAGAAGTTTAACAGCGCATTTTACTCGCCATTTCATGCGCTTTGAGATGCCGCTTAGCCCAATACGCTATCTGGTATAGGAGCGACGTAAATTGAACAAATGTGATAGAATTTTCCGAGAATTCTTATATTAACCTTAATGTAAAATGATCAATCGGGTCTCTGTTCGCCCTACCATAGAAGTCTAATAGTGGCATTTCACTCGCCATTTCATGCGCTTTGAGATGCCGCTTAGCCCAATACGCTATCTGAAATAGGAGCGACGTAAGTTGAAACAAATGTGATAGAATTACGCTGAATCTTATATTAACCGTAATATAAAATGATCTAATTCGGGTCTCTGTTTGCCCTACCGTAGAAGTTTAATAGTGCATTTTACTCGCCATGCATGTGCTTTGAGATGCCGCATAGCTCAATACGCTATCTGAAATAGAAGCGACGTACATTGAACAAAATGTGATTGAATTTTCGCTGAATTCTTTTATTAACCATAATGTTGAAATGATCTGATCGGGTCTCTGTTCGCCCTAGCCTAGAAGTTTAATAGTGGCATTTTATTCGCCATTTCATGCGCTTTGAGATGCCGCTTAGCCGAATACGCTATCTGAAATAGGAGCGACGTAAATTGAACAAATCTGATAGAATTTCCGTGAATCCTTGTATTAAACATTAATGTAAAATTGATCTAATCGGGTCTCTGTTCGCCCTACCATAGAAGTCTAATGGTTCATTTCACTCGCCATTTCATGCGCTTTGAGATCCCGCTTAGCCCAATACGCTATCTGAAATAGGAGCGGACGTAAATAGAACAAATGTGATAGGATTTCCCTGAAATTCTTATATTAAACAAAATATAAAATGATCTAATCGGGTCTCTGACTGCCCCTATCATTGAAGTTTAATAGTGCATTCTACTGGCCATTCCACGCGCTTTAAGATGGCGCATAGCCCCATACGCTATCTGAAATAGGAGCGACGTAAATTGAAACAAATGTGATAGAAATATTCCGTGAAATCTTCTATTAAACAAAATATAAGATGATCTAATCGGGTCTCTGATTGCCCTATCATAGAAGTTTAGTAGTGCATTTTACTCGTCATCCACGCGCTTTAAGGTGCCGCCTAGCCCAGTACGCTATCTGAAATAGGAGCGACGTAAGTTGAACAAATGTGATAGAATTACGCTGAATTCTTATATTAAATGATCTAATCGGGTCTCTGATTGCCCTATCATAGAAGATTAGTAGTGCACTTTACTCGCCATTCCACGCGCTTTAAGATGCCGCCTAGCCCAGTACGCTATCTGAAATAGGAGTGACGTAAGTTGAACAAATGTGATAGAATTTTGTTGAATTCTTAAATTAACCATAATTATAAAATGATCTAATCAGGTCTCTGTTTGCCCTACCCTAGAAGTTTAATAGTGCATTTTAGTCGCCATTTCATGCGCTTTGAGATCCCGCTTAGCCCAATACGCTATCTGAAATAGGAACGACGTAAATTGAACAAATGTGATAGAATTTCCCTGAAATCTTATATTAATCACAATATAAATGATCTAATCGGGTCTCTGATTGCCCTATCATAGAAGATTGGTAGTGCATTTTACTCGTCATTCCACGCGCTTTAAGATGCCGCCTAGCCCAGTACGCTATCTGAAATAGGAGCGACGTAACTTAAACAAATGTGATAGAATTACGCTGAATTCTTATATTAACCGTAGTATAAAATGATCTAATCGGGTCTCTGTTTCCCTTATCCTAGGAGTTTAATAGCGCATTTTACTCGCCATTTCATGCGCTCTGAGATGCCGCTTAGCCCAATACGCTATCTGAATAGGAGCGACGTAAATTGAACAAATGTGATAGAATTTCCGTGAATTCTTATATTAACCTTAATGTAAAATGATCCAATCGGGTCTCTGTTCGCCCTACCCTAGAAGTTTAATAGTGCATTTCACTCGTCATTTCATGCGCTTGAGATGACGCTTAACCCAATACGCTATCTGAAACAGGAGCGACGTAAGTTGAACAAATGTGACAGAATTACGCTGCATTCTTATATTCACCTTAATGTAAAATGATCTCCTCGGGTCTCTGTTCGCCCTACCCTAGATGTATAATAGTGCATTTCACTCGTCATTTCATGCGCTTTGAGATGCCGCCTAGCCCAATACGCTATCTGAAATAGGAGCGACGTAAATTGAACAAATGTGATAGAATTTCGCTGAATTCTTATATTAACCAAAAGTATAAAAAGATCTAGTCTGGTCTCTGATTGCCCTATCATAGAAGGTTAATAGTGCATTTTACTCGCCATTCCACACGCTTAAGATGCCGCCTAGCCCAGTACGCTGTCTGAAATAGGAGTGACGTAAATTGAACAAATGTGATAGAATCTCCCTGAATACTTATATTAACCTTACTGTGAAATGATCTAATCGGGACTCTGTTCGCCCTACCCTCGAAGTTTAATAGTGCATTTTACTCGTCATTTCATTCGCTTTGAGATGCCGCTTAGCCCATACGCTATCGGAAATATGAGCGACGTAAATTGAACAAATGTGATAGAATTTCGCTGAATTCTTATATTAACAAAAATATAAAATGATCTAATCGGGTCTCTGTTCGCCCTACCATAGAAGTCTAATGGTGCATTTCACTCGCCATTTCATGCGCTTTGAGATCCCGCTTAGCCCAATACGCCATTCTGAAATAGGAGCGACGTAAATTGAACAAATGTGATAGAATTTCGCTGGATTCTTATATTAACCAAACATAAAATGATCTAATCGGGTCTCTGTTTGCCCTACCCTATAAGTTTAATAGTGCATTTTACTCGCCATTTCTTGCGCTTTGAGATGCCGCTTTGCCCAATAAGCTATCTGAAATAGGAGCGAGGTAATTGAACAAATGTGAGAGAATTTCGCTGAATTCTTATATTAACTTTAATGTAAAATGTTCTAATCGGGTCTCTGTTCGCCCTACCCTTGAAGATTAACAGTGCATTTCACTCGTCATTTCATGCGCTTTGAGATGCCGCTTAGACCAATACGCGATCTGAAATAGGAGCGACGTAAGTTGAACAAATGTGATAGAATTTCGCTGAATTGTTATATTAACCAAAATATAAAATGATCTAATCGGGTCTCTGATAGCCATATCATAGATGTTTAGTAGTGCATTTTACTCGCCATTCCACGCGCTTTAAGATGCCGCCTAGCCCAGTACGCTATCTAAAATAGGAGCGACGTAAGTTGAACAAATGTGATAGAATTACGCTGCATTCTTATATTAACCGTCATATAAAACGATCTAATCGGGTCTCTGTTTGCCTTATCCTAGAAGTTTAGTATTGCATTTTACTCGCCATGTCATGCGCTTTGAGATGCCGCTTAGCCCAATACGCTATCTGAAATAGGAGCGACGTAAATTGAACAAATGTGATAGAATTTCGCTGAATTCTTATATTAACCAAAATATAAAATGATCTAATCGGGTCTCTGATTGCCCTAGCATAGAAGTTTAATAGTGCATTTTACTTGCCATTCCGAGCGCGTTAAGATGCCGCATAGCCCAATACGCTATCTGAAATAGGAGCGACGTAAATTGAACAAATGTGATAGAATTTCGCTGAATTCTTATATTAACAAAAATATAAAATGATCTAATCGGGTCTCTGTTTGCCTTATCCTAGAAGTTTAGTATTGCATTTTACTCGCCATTTCATGCGCTTTGAGATGCCGCTTAGCCCAATACGCTATCTGAAATAGGAGCGACGTAAGTTGAAGAAATGTGATAGAATTACGCTGAATTCTTTTATTAACCATAATGTAAAATGATCTGCTCGGGTCACTGTTCGCCCTAGCCTAGAAGCTTAATAGGGCATTTTATTCGCCATTTCATGCGCTTTGAGATGACGCTTAGCCCAATACGCTATCTGAAATTGGAGCGACGTAAATTGAACAAATGTGATAGAATTACGCTGCATTCTTATATTAACCGTCATATAAAACGATCTAATCGGGACTCTGTTTGCCTTATCCTAGAAGTTTAGTATTGCATTTTACTCGCCATGTCATGCGCTTTGAGATGCCGCTTAGCCCAATACGCTATCTGAAATAGGAGCGACGTAAATTGAACAAATGTGATAGAATTTCACTGAATTCTTATATTAACCAAAATATAAAATGATCTAATCGGGTCTCTGATTGCCCTAGCATAGAAGTTTAATAGTGCATTTTACTTGCCATTCCGAGCGCGTTAAGATGCGGCATAGCCCAATACGCTATCTGAAATAGGAGCGACGTAAATTGAACAAATGTGATAGAATTTCGCTGAATTCTTATATTAACAAAAATATAAAATGATCTAATCGGGTCTCTGTTTGCCTTATCCTAGAAGTTTAGTATTGCATTTTACTCGCCATTTCATGCGCTTTGAGATGCCGCTTAGCCCAATACGCTATCTGAAATAGGAGCGACGTAAGTTGAAGAAATGTGATAGAATTACGCTGAATTCTTTTATTAACCATAATGTAAAATGATCTGCTCGGGTCACTGTTCGCCCTAGCCTAGAAGCTTAATAGGGCATTTTATTCGCCATTTCATGCGCTTTGAGATGACGCTTAGCCCAATACGCTATCTGAAATTGGAGCGACGTAAATTGAACAAATGTGATAGAATTTCGCTGAATTCTTAAATCAACCATAATATAAAATGATCTAATCGGGTCTCTGATTGCTCTATCATAGAATTTTAATAGTGCATTTTACTCGCCATTCCACGCGCTTTAAGATGCCGCCTAGCCCAGTACGCTATCTGAAATAGGAGCGACGTAAATTGAGCAAATGTGATAGAATTTTGCTGACTTCTTAAATTAACCATAATATAAAATGATCTAATCGGGTCTCTGTTCGCCCTACCATAGAAGTCTAATGGTGCATTTCACTCGCCATTTCATGCGCTTTGAGATCCCGCTTAGCCCAATACGCCATCTGAAATAGGAGCGACGTAAATTGAACAAATGTGATAGAATTTCCCTGAAATCTTATATTAATCAAAATATAAAATGATCTAATCGGGTCTCTGATTGCCCTATCATAGAAGATTAGTAGTGCATTTTACTCGCCATTCCACGCGCTTTAAGATGCCGCCTAGCCCAGTACGCTATCTGAAATAGGAGCGACGTAACTTGAACAAATGTGATAGAATTACGCTGAATTCTTATATTAACCGTAATATAAAATGATCTAGTCGGGTCTCTGTTTGCCTTATCCTAGAAGTTTAATAGCGCATTTTACTCGCCATTTCATGCGCTTTGAGATGCCGCTTAGCCCAATACGCTATCTGGAATAGGAGCGACGTAAATTGAACAAATGTGGTAGAATTTCCGTGAATTCTTATATTAACCTTAATCTAAAATGATCCAATCGGGTCTCTGTTCGCCCTACCATAGAAGTCTAATAGTGCATTTCACTCGCCATTTCATGCGCTTTGAGATGCCGCTTAGCCCAATACGCTATCTGAAATAGGAGCGACGTAAGTTGAACAAATGTGATAGAATTACGCTGCATTCTTTTATTAACCATAATGTAAAATGATCTGCTCGGGTCACTGTTCGCCCTAGCCTAGAAGTTTAATAGTGCATTTTATTCGCCATTTCATGCGCTTTGAGATGCCGCTTAGCCCAATACGCTATCTGAAATTGGAGCGACGTAAATTGAACATATGTGATAGAATTTCGCTGAATTCTTAAATTAACCATAATATAAAATGATCTAATCGGGTCTCTGATTGCCCTATCATAGAATTTTAATAGTGCATTTTACTCGATATTTCATGCGCTTTGAGATGCCGCTTAGCCCAATACGCTATCTGAAATTGGAGCGATATAAGTTGAACAAATGTGATAGAATTTCGCTGAATTCTTTTATTAACCATAATGTAAAATGATCTAATCGAATCTCTGTTCCCCCGAGCCTAGAACTTTAATATTGCATTTTATTCGCCATTTCATACGCTTTGAGATGGCGCTTTGCCCAATACGCTATCTGAAATAGGAGCGACGTAAATTGAACAAATGTGACAGAATTTCGCTGAATTCTTATATTAACCAAAATATAAAATGATCTAATCGGGTCTCTGATTGCCCTATCATAGAAGATTAATAGTGCATTTTACTCGCCACTCCACGCGCTTTAGGATGCCGCCTAGCCCAGTACGCTATCCGAAATAGGAGCGACGTAAACTGAACAAATGTTATAGAATTTTGCTGAATTCTTAAATTAACCATAATATAAAATGATCTAATCGGGTCTCTGTTTGCCCTACCCTAGAAGTTTAATAGTGCATTTTACTCGCCATTTCATGCGCTTTGAGATGCCGGCCAGCCCAGTACGCTATCTGAAATAGGAGCGACGTAATTTGAAGAAATGTGATAGAATTACGCTGAATTCTTATATTAACCGTAATATAAAATGACCTAATCGGGTCTCTGTTTGCCCTACCCTAGAAGTTTAATAGTCCATTTTATTCGCCATTTCATGCGCTTTGAGATGCCGGTTAGCCCAATACGCTATCTGAAATAGGAGCGACGAAAGTTGAACAAATGTGATAGAATTTCGCTGAATTATTTTATTAACCATAATATAAAATGATCTAATCGGGTCTCTGCTTGCCCTACCCTAGAAGTTTAATAGTGCATTTTACTCGTCATTTCATGCGCTTTGAGATGCCGCTTTGCCCAATACGCTATCTGAAATAGGAGCGACTTAAATTGAACGAATGTGATAGAATTTCGCTCAATTCTTAAATTAACCATAATATAAAATGATCTAATCGGGTCTCTGTTTGCCCTATCCTAGAACTTCAATAGTGCATTTTACTCGTCATTTCATGCGCTTTGAGATGCCGCTTAGCCTAATACGCTATCTGAAATTGGAGCGATATAAGTTGAACAGATGTGATAGAATTTCGCTGAATTCTTTTATTAACCATAATGTATAATGATCTAATCGGATCTCTGTCCGCCCGTGTCTAGAACTTTAATAGTGCATTTTATTCGCCATTTCATACGCTTTGAATGCCGCTTTGCCCAATACGCTATCTGAAATAGGAGCGACGTAAATTGAACAAATGTGATAGAATTTCACTGAATTCTTATATTAACCAAAATATAAAATGATCTAATCGGGTCTCTGATTGCCCTAGCATAGAAGTTTAATAGTGCATTTTACTCGCCATTCCACACGCTTTGAGATGCCGCTTAGCCCAATACGCTATCTGAAATAGGGAGCGACGTAAATTGAACAAATGTGATAGAATTTCGATGAATTCTTATATTAACCAAAGTATAAAATGATCTAGACTGGTCTCTGATTGCCCTATCATAGAAGGTTAATAGTGCATTTTACTCGCCATTCCACACGCTTTGAGATGCCGCTTAGCCCAATACGCTATCTGAAATAGGAGCGACGTAAATTGAACAAATGTGATAGAATCACGCTGCATTCTTATATTAACCGTAATATAAAATGATCTAATCGGGGTCTCTGTTTGCCCTAGCCTAGAAGTTTAATAGTGCATTTCACTCGTCATTTCATGCGCTTTGAGATGCCTCCAAGCCCAATAAGCTATCTGTAATAGGAGCGACGTAAATTTTACAAATGTGATAGAATTTCGTTGAATTCTTATATTAACCAAAATATAAAATGATCTAATCGGGTCTCTGTTTGCCCTACCCTAGAACTTTAATAGTGCATTTTACTCGACATTTCATGCGCTTTGAGATGCCGCTTAGCCTAATACGCTATCTGAAATTGGAGCGATATAAGTTGAACAAATGTGATAGAATTTCGCTGAATTCTTTTATTAACCATAATGTAAAATGATCTAATCGGATCTCTGTCCGCCCGAGTCTAGAACTTTAATAGTGCATTTTATTCGCCATTTCATACGCTTTGAGATGCCGCTTTGCCCAATACGCTATCTGAAATAGGAGCGACGTAAATTGAACAAATGTGATAGAATTTCACTGAATTCTTATATTAACGAAAATATAAAATGATCTAATCGGGTCTCTGATTGCCCTAGCATAGAAGTTTAATAGTGCATTTTACTCGCCATTCCGAGCGCGTTAAGATGCCGCATAGCCCAATACGCTATCTGAAATAGGAGCGACGTAAATTGAACAAATGTGATAGAATTTCGCTGAATTCTTAAATTAACTATAATATAAAATGATCTAATCGAGTCACTGATTGCCCTACCCTAGAAGTTTAATAGTGCATTTTAGTCGCCATTTCATGCGCTTTGAGATCCGGCTTAGCCCAATACGCTATCTGAAATAGGAGCGACGTAAATTGAACAAATGTGAAGAATCTCCCTGAATACTTATATTAACCTTACTGTGAAATGATCTAATCGGGACTCTGTTCGCCCTACCCTTGAAGTTTAATAGTGCATTTTACTCGTCATTTCATTCGCTTTGAGATGCCGCTTAGCCCAATACGCTATCGGAAATAGGAGCGACGTAAATTGAACAAATGTGATAGAATTTCGCTGAATTCTTATATTAACAAAAATATAAAATGATCTAATCGGGTCTCTGTTTGCCTTATCCTAGAAGTTTAGTATTGCATTTTTACTCGCCATTTCATGCGCTTTGAGATGCCGCTTAGCCCAATACGCTATCTGAAATAGGAGCGACGTAAATTGAACAAATGTGATAGAATTTCGCTGAATTCTTAAATTAACTATAATATAAAATGACCTAATCGGGTCACTGATTGCCCTATCATAGAAGTTTAATAGTGCATTTTACTCGCCATTCCACGCGCTTTAAGATGCCGGCCAGCCCAGTACGCTATCTGAAATAGGAGCGACGTAATTTAAAGAAATGTGATAGAATTACGCTGAATTCTTATATTAACCGTAATATAAAATGATCTAATCGGGTCTCTGTTTGCCCTACCCTAGAAGTTTAATAGTGCATTTTACTCGCCATTTCATGCGCTTCGAGATGCCGCTTAGCCTAATACGCTATCTGAAATTGGAGCGATATAAGTTGAACAAATGTGATAGAATTTCGCTGAATTCTTTTATTAACCATAATGTAAAATGATCTAATCGGTTCTCTGTTCGCCCGAGCCTAGACCTTTAATAGTGCATTTTATTTGCCATTTCATACGCTTTGAGATGCCGCTTTGCCCAATACGCTATCTGAAATAGGAGCGACGTAAATTGAACAAATGTGATAGAATTTCACTGAATTCTTATATTAACCAAAATATAAAATGATCTAATCGGGTCTCTGATTGCCCTAGCATAGAAGTTTAATAGTGCATTTTACTTGCCATTCCGAGCGCGTTAAGATGCCGCAGAGCCCAATACGCTATCTGAAATAGGAGCGACGTAAATTGAACAAATGTGATAGAATTTCGCTGAATTCTTAAATTAACTATAATATAAAATGATCTAATCGGGTCACTGATTGCCCTACCCTAGAAGTTTAATAGTGCATTTTACTTGCCATTTCATGCGCTTTGAGATGCCGCTTAGCACAATACGCTATCTGAAATAGGAACGACGTAAATTGAACAAATGTGATAGAATTTCGCTGAATTCTTATATTAACCAAAGTATAAAATGATCTAATCTAGTCTCTGATTGCCCTATCATAGAAGGTTAATAGTGCATTTTACTCGCCATTCCACGCGCTTTAAGATGCCGCCTAGCCCAGTACGCAGTCTGAAATAGAAGCGACGAAAATTGAACAAGTGTGATAGAATCTCGCTGAATACTTATATTAACCTTAATGTAAAATGATCTAATCGGGTCTCTGTTCGCCCTACCCGAGAAGTTTAATAGTGCATGTCACTCGTCATTTCATGCGCTTTGAGATGACGCTTAACCCAATACGCTATCTGAAATAGGAGCGACGTAAGTTGAACAAATGTGACAGAATTACGCTGCATTCTTATATTCACCTTAACGTAAAATGATCTCTTCGGGTCTCTGTTCGCCCTACCCTAGAAGTATAATAGTGCATTTTACTCGCCCTTCCACGCGCTTTAAGATGCCGCCTAGCCCAGTAGGCTATCTGAAATAGGAGCGACGTAAGATGAACAAATGTGATAGAATTACGCTGAATTCTTATATTAACCGTAATATAAAATGAACTAATCGGGTCTCCGTTTGCCTTATCCTAGAAGCTTAATAGCGCATTTTACTCGCCATTTCATGCGCTTTGAGAGGCCGCTTAGGCCAATACGCTATCTGAAATAGGAGCGACGTAAATTAACAAATGTGATAGAATTTCCGTGAAATCTTATATTAAACAAAATATAAAATGATCTAATCGGGTCTCTGATTGCCCTATCATAGAAGTTTAGTAGTGCATTTTACTCGTCATTCCACGCGCTTTAAGGAGCCGCCTAGCCCAGTAAGCTATCTGAAATAGGAGCGACGTAAGTTGAACAAATGTGATAGAATTTTGCTGAATTCTTAAATTAACCATAATATAAAATGATCTAATCGGGTCTCTGTTTGTCCTACCCTAGAAGTTTAATAGTGCATTTTACTCGACACTTCATGCGCTTTGAGATGCCGCTTAGCCCAATACGCTATCTGAAATAGGAGCGACCTAAATTGAACGAATGTGATAGAATTTTGCTGAATTCTTAAATTAAACATAATATAAAATGATCTAATCGGGTCTCTGCTTGCCCTACCCTAGAAGTTTAATAGTGCATTTTACTCGTCATTTCATGCGCTTTGAGATGCCGCTTTGCCCAATACGCTATCTGAAATAGGAGCGACGTAAATTGAACGAATGTGATAGAATTTCGCTCAATTCTTAAATTAACCATAATATAAAATGATCTAATAGGGTCTCTGTTTTGCCCTCTCCTAGAACTTTAATAGTGCATTTTACTCGTCATTTCATGCGCTTTGAGATGCCGCTTAGCCTATACGCTATCTGAAATTGGA
>CAKAJE020000583.1:0-39002 GCA_916610135.2 Macropis europaea | reverse complement strand
TGCTCCTATTTCAGATAGCGCATTGGGCTAAGCGGCATCTCAAAGCGCATGAAATGGCGAGTAAAATGCACTATTAAACTTCTAGGGTAGCGCGAACAGAGACCCGATTAGATCATTTTATATTATGGTTAATATAAGAATTCAGCAAAATTCTATCACATTTGTTCAATTTATATCGCTCCTGTTTCAGATAGCGTATTGGGCTAAGCGGCATCTCAAAGCGCATGAAATGGCGAGTATAATGCACTATTAAACTTCTAGGGTAGCGCGAACAGGGACCCGATTAGATCATTTTATATTACGGTTAATATAAGAATTCAGCGAAATTCTATCACATTTGTTCAATTTACGTCGCTCCTATTTCAGATAGCGTATTGGGCTAATCGGCATCTCAAAGGGCATGAAATGACGAGTGAAATGCACTATTGAACTTCTAGGGTACGGCGAACAGTGACCCGATTAGATCATTTTACATTATTGTTAATATAAGAATTCAGCGAAATTCTACCACATTCGTTCAATTTACGTCGCTCCTATTTCAGATAGCGTACTGTGCCCGGCGGCATCTTAAAGCGCGTGGAATGGCGAGTAAAATGAACTATTAAACTTCTATGATAGGGCAATCAGAGACCCGATTAGATCATTTTATATTATGGTTAATATAAGAATTCAGCGAAATTCTATCACATTTGTTCAATTTGAGTCGCTCCTATTACAGATAGCGTATTGGCCTAAGCGGCATCTCAAAGCGCATGAAATGGCGAGTAAAATGCACTATTAAACTTCTAGGGTAGGGCGAACAGAGACACGATTAGATCATTTTATATTACGGTTAATATAAGAATTCAGCGAAATTCTACCACATTTGTTCAATTTACGTCGCTCCTATTTCAGATAGAGTGTTGGTCTGAGCGGCATCTCAAAGCGCATGAAATGGCGAGTAAAATGCACTATTATACTCCTAGGGTAGGGCAAACAGAGACCCGATTAGATCATTTTATATTATGGTTAATTTAAGAATTCAGCGAAATTCAATCACATTTGTTCAATTTACGTCGGTCCTATTTCAGATAGCGTATTGGGATAAGCGGCATCTCAAAGCGCATGAAATGACGAGTGAAATGCACTATTAAACTTCTAGAGTAGGGCGAACAGAGACCCGATTAGATCATTTTACGTTATGGTTAATATAAGAATTCAGCGAAATTCTATCACATTTGTTCAATTTACGTCGCTCCTATTTCAGATAGTCTCCTGGGCTAGGCGGCATCGTAAAGCGCGTGGAATGACGAGTGAAATGCACTATTAAACTTCTAGGGTAGGGCGAACAGAGACCAGATTAGATCATTTTATATTTTGGTTAATATAAGAATTCAGCGAAATTCTATCACATTTGTTCAATTTACGTCGCTCGTATTTCAGATAGCGTATTGCGCTAAGCGGCATCTCAAAGCGCATGACATGATGAGTGAAATGTACTATTAAACTTCTAGGGTAAGGCAAACAGAGAACCGATTAGATCATAATCTATTGTGGTTAATTTAAGAATTCCGCGAAATTCTATCACATTTGTTCAATTTACGTCACTCCTATTTCAGATAGCGTATTGGGCTAAGCGGCATCTCAAAGTGCATGAAATGGCGAGTATGATGCCCTATTAAACTTCTAGGGTAAGGCAAACAGAGACCCGATTACATCATATTATATTACGGTTCATATAAGAATTCAGCGTAGTTCTATCACATTTGTTCAATTTACGTCACTCCTATTTCAGATAGCGTACTGGGCTAGGCGGCATCTTAAAGCGCGTGGAATGGCGAGTAAAATGCACTATTAAACTTCTATGATAGGGCAATCAGAGACCCGATTAGATGATTTTATATTTTGTTTAATATAAGAATTCAGCGAAATTCTATCACATTCGTTCAATTTACGTCGCTCCTATTTCAGATAGCGTATTGGGCTAAGCGGCATCTCAAAGCGCATGAAGTGACGAGTAAAATGCACTATTAAACTTCTAGGGTAGGGCAAACAGAGACCCGATAAGATCACTTTATATTATGGTTAATTTAACAATTCAGCGAAATTCTATCACATTTGTTCAATTTACGTCGCTCCTATTTCAGATAGCGTATTGGGCTAAGCGGCATATCAAAGCGCATGGACTGGCGAGTAAAATGCACTATCAAACTTCTAGGGCAAGGCAAACAGAGACCCGATTAGATCATTTTACATTATGGTTAATATAAGAATTCAGCGAAATTCTATCACACTTGTGCAATTTACGTCGCTCCTATTTCATATAGCGTATTGGGCTAAGCGGCATCTCGAAGTGCATGAAATGGCGAGTAAAGTGCAGTATTAAACTTCTAGGGTAGGGCAAACAGAGACCCCATTAGATCACTTTATATTATGGTTAATTTAACAATTCAGCGAAATTCTATCACATTTGTTCAATTTACGTCGCTCCTATTTCAGATAGCGTATTGGGCTAAGCGGCATCTCAAGGCGCATGGACTGGCGAGTAAAATGCACTATCAAACTTCTAGGGTAAGGCAAACAGAGACCCGATTAGATCATTTTATATTATGGTTAATTTAAGAATTCAGCGTAATTCTATCACATTTGTTCAATTTACGTCGCTCCTATTTCAGGTAGCGTACTGGGCTTAGCTGCATCTCAAAGCGCATGAAATGGCGAGTACAATGCACTATTAAACTTCTAGGGTAATGCAAACAGAGACCCGATTACATCATTTTATATTACGGTTAATATAAGAATTAAGCGTAATTTTATCACATTTGTTCAATTTACGTCGCTCCTATTTCAGATAGCATATTGGGCTAAGCAGCATCTGAAAACGCATGAAATGGCAAGTAAAATTCACTATTAAACTTCTAGGGTAAGGCAAACAGAGACCCGATAAGATCATTTTATATTACGGTTAATATAAGAATTCAGAGTAATTCTATCACATTTGTTCAATTTACGTCGCTCCTATTTCAGATGGCGTATTGGGCAAAGCGGCATCTCATAGCGCATGAAATGGCGAGTAAAATGCACTATTAAACTTCTAGGGTAGGGCAAACAGAGACCCGATTAGATCATTTTATATTATGGTTAATTTAAGAATTCAGCGAAATTCTATCACACTCGTTCAATTTACGTTGCTCCAATTTCTGATAGCGTATTGGTCTAGGCGGCACCTTAAAGCGCATGAAATGAGGAGTGAAATGCACTATTAAACTACTCTGATAGGGAAATCAGAGACCCCATTAGATCATTTTATATTATGATTAATATAAGGATGCAGCGTAATTCTATCACATTTGTTCAATTTACGTCGCTCCTATTTGAGATCGCGTATTTTCCTAGGCGGCATCTTAAAGCGCGTGGAACGACAATTAAAGTGCACTACTAACCTTCTATGATAGGGCAATCAGAGACCCGATTAGATGATTTTATATTATGGTTAATATAAGAATTCAGCGAAATTCTATCACATTTGTTCAATTTACGTAGCTCCAATTTCAGATAGCGTATTGGGCTAGGCGGCACCTTAAAGCGCATGAAACAACGAGAAAATGCACTGTTAAACTTCCATGATAGGGCAATCAGAGACCCGTTTAGATCATTTTATATTATGGTTAATATAAGAATTCAATGAAATTCTATCACATTTGTTCAATTTACGTCACTTCTATTTCAGATAGCGTGTTGGGCTAAGCGGAATCTTAAAGCGCATGAAATGACGAGTAAAATGCACTATTAAACTTCTCGGATAGGGCAATCAGAGACCCGACTAGGTCATCTTATACTATGGTTAACATAAGAATTCTGCGTAATTCTATCACATTTGTTCAATTACGTTGCCCCTATTTCAGATAGCGTATTGGGCTAGGTGGCATCTTGAAGCGCATGAAATGTCGAGTAAAATGCACTTTTAAACTTCTATGATAGGGCAATCAGAGACCCGATTATATCGTATTATATTATGGTTAATATAAGAATTCTGCGTAATTCTATCACACTTGTTCAGTTTACGTAGCTCCAATAACAGATAGCGTATTGGGCTAGGCGGCACGTTAAAGCGCATGAAATGACGGGTAAAATGCACTATTAAATTTCTATGATAGGGCAATCAGAGACCCGAATAGATCATATTATATTATGGTTAATATAAGAATTCTGCGATATTCTATCACATTTGTTCAATTTACGTAGCTCCAATTTCAGATAGCGTATTGGCTAGGTGGCATCTTGAAGCGCATGAAATGTCGAGTAAAATACACTATTAAAATTCTATGATAGGGCAATCAGAGACCCGGTTAGATCATTTTATAATATTGTTAATATAAGAATTCAACGTAATTTTATCACATTTGTTCAATTTACGTCGCACGTATTTCGGATAGCGTATTGGGCCAAGCGGCACCTTAAAGCGCATGAAAGGACGAGTAACATTCACTATTAAACTTCTATGATAGGGCAATCGGAGGCTCGATTAGATCATTTAATATTATTGTTAATATAAGAATTCAACGTAATTTTATCACATTTGTTCAATTTATACCGCTCCTATTTCAGGTAGCGTATTGGGCTAGGCAGCACCTTAAAGCGCATGAAATGACGAGTAAAATGCACTATTAAACTTCTATGATAGGGCAATCAAAGACCCGATTAGATCATTCTATATTATGGTTAAAGTAAGAATTCTGCGTAATTCTATCACATTTGTTCAATTTACGTCGCCCCTATTTCAGATAGCGTATTGGCTAGGTGGCATATTACAGTGCATGAAATGTCGAGTAAAATACACTATTAAAATTCTATGATAGGGCAATCAGAGACCCGATTAGATCATTTTATAATATTGTTAATATAAGAGTCCAATGTAATTTTATCACATTTGTTCAATTTATATCGCTCCTATTACAGATAGCGTATTGGGCTAGGCAGCACCTTCAAGCGCATGAAATGACGATTAATATGCACTATTAAACTTCTATGATAGGGCTATCAGAGATCCGAATAGATCGTATTATATTATGGTTAATATAAGAATTCTGCGTAATTCTATAACGTTTGTTCAATTTACGTAGCTCCAATTTCAGATAGCGTATTGGGCTAGGCGGCAACTTAAAGCGCATGAAATGTCGAGTAAAATGCACTATTAAACTTCTAGGGTAGGGCAATCAGAGACCCGATTAGATCATTTTATATTATGGTTAATATAAGGATTCTGCGTAATTCTATCACGTTTGTTCAATTTACGTCGCTCCTATTTCAGATGGCGTATTCGGCTCAGCGGCACCTTAAAGCGCATGAAATGACGACTAAAATGCACTATTAAACTTCTATGATAGGGCAACCAGAGACACGATTAGATCATTTTGTATTATTGTTAGTATAAGAATTCAACGTAATTTTATCACATTTGTTCTATTTATGTCGCTCCTATTTCAGATAGCCTATTGGCTAGGCGGCACATTAAAGCGCATGAAATGACGAGTAAAATGCACTATTGAACTTCTATGATAGGGCAATCAGAGACCCGAATATATCGTATTATATTATGGTTAATATAAGAATTCTGCGTAATTCTATCACGTTTGTTCAATATACGTAGGCCCAATTTCAGATAGCGTATTGGACTATGCGGCATCTTAGAGCGCATGAAATGCCGAGTAAAATGTACTACTAAACTTCTCGGATAGGACAATCAGAGACCCGTTAGGTCATCTTATATTATGGTTAATATAAGAATTCAGCGAAATTCTATCACATTTGTTCAATTTACGTCGCTCCAATTTCAGATAGCGTATTGGGCCAAGCGGCACCTTAAAGCGCATGAACTGCCGAGTACAATGCACTATTAAACTTCTATGATAGGGCAATCAGAGACCCGATTAGATCATTTTAAATTCTGGTTAATATAAGAATTCTGCGTATTCTATCACATTTGTTCAATTTACGCCGCTCCTATTTCAGATACCGTATAGGGCTCAGCGGCATCTTAATGCGCATGAAATGTCGAGTTAAATGCACTACTAAACTTCTAGGATAGGGCAATCAGAGACCCGATTAGGTCATCTTATATTATGATTAATATATGAATTCAGGGTAATTCTATCACATTGGTCCATTCACGTCGCTCCTATTTCAGATAGCGCATTGGGCTAGACGGCACCTTAAAGCGCATGAAATGGCGAGTAAAATGCACTGTCAAACTTCTATCATAGGGCAATCAGAGACCCGAATAGATCGTATTGTATTATGGTTAATATAAGAATTCTGCGTAATTCTATTACATTTATTCAATTTACGTAGCTCCAATTTCAGATAGCGTATTGGGATAGGGGGCACCTTAACGCGCATGAAATGACGAGTAAAATGCACAACTAAACTTCTTTGATAGCGCTGTCAGAGACCCGATTAGATCATTTTATATTATTGTTAGTATAAGAATTCAGCGTAATTTTATCATATTTGTTCAATTTACGTCGCCCCTATTTCAGATAGCGTATTGGGCTAGGTTGCATCTTAAAGCGCATGAAATGTCGAGTAAAATGCACTATTAATATTCTAGGGTAGGGTAAACAGAGAGCCGATTAGATCATTTTATATTATGGTTAATTTAAGAGTTCAGCGAAACTCTATCACACTTGTTCAATTTACGTAGCTCCAATTTGAGATAGCGTATTGGGCGAAGCGACACCTTAAGGCGCATTTAATGTCGAGTAAAATGCACTACAAAACTTCTCGGATAGGGCAATTAGAGACCCGATTATATAATCTTATATTATGATTAATATAAGAATGCAGCGTAATTCCATCACATTAGTTCAATTTACGTCTCTCCTATTACAGATAGCGTATTAGGCTATGCGGTATCTCAAAGCGCATGAAATGACGAGTAAAATGCACTATTAAACTTCCGGGGTAGGGCAAACAGAGTCCCGAATAGAACATTTTATATTATTGCTAATATAAGAATACAGCGTAATTTTATCACAATTGTTCAATTTACGTCGCTCCTATTTCAGATAGCGTATTGGGCTAGGCTGCATCTTAAAGCGCATGAAATGTCGAGTAAAATGCACTATTAATCTTCTAGGGTAGGGTAAACGGAGACCAGATTAGATCATTTTATATTATGTTTAATATAAGAATTCTGCGTAATTCTATCACATTTGTTCAATTTGTGACGCTCCTATTTCAGATAGTATCTTCGGCTAGGCGGCATCTTAAAGCGCGTGGAATGACGAGTAAAATGCCCTACTAACCTTCTATGATAGGGCAATCAGAGACCCGATTAGATCATTTTATATTATTGTTAATATAAGAATTCAGCGTAATTTTATTACATTTGTTCAACTTACGTCGCTCCTATTTCAGACAGCGTATTGGGCTAGGTGGCATCTTAAAGCGCATGAAATGTCGAGTAAAATGCACTATTAAACTTCTAGAGTCGGGCAAACAGAGACCCGATTAGAACATTTTATATTATGGTTAATTTAAGAATTCAGCGAAATTCTATCACATTTGTTCAATTTACGTCGCTCCTATTTCAGATAGCGTAATGTGCTAAGCGGCACATTAAAGAGCATGAAATGACGAACAAAATGCACTATTAAACTTCTATGATAGGGCAATCAGAGACCCGCATAGATCTTATTATATTATGGTTAATATAAGAATTCAGCGTAATTTTATCACGTTTTCTCAATTTACGTCGCCCCTATTTCAGATAGCGTACTGGGCTAGACGGCACCTTAAAGCGCATGAAATGGCGAGTGAAATGCACTATTAAACTTCTATGATAGGGCAATCAGAGACCCGAATAGATCGTATTTTTTTATGGTTTATATAAGAGTTCTGCGTAATTCTATCACATTTGTTCAACTTACGTCGCTCCTATTTCAGATACCGTATTGGCCTAAGCGGCTCCTTGAAGCGCATGAAATGACGAGTAGAATGCACTATTAAACTTCTATGATAGGGCAAACAGAGACCCGAATAGATCGTATTATATTATGGTTAATATAAGAATTCAGCAAAATTCTATCACATTTGTTCGATTTACGTCGCTCCTATTTCAGATAGCGTATTGGGCTGGGCACCTACATAAAGCACATGATATGGTGAATAAAATTCACTATTAAACTTCTATGATAGGGCAATCAGAGACCCGAATACATCGTATTATATTATGGTTAATATAAGAATTCTGCGTAATTCTATCACGTCTGTTCAATTTACGTAGCTCCAATTTCAGATAGCGTTTTGGACTGGGTGGCACCTTAAAGCGCATGAAATGACAAGTGAAATGCACTATTAAACTTCTATGCTAGGGCAATCAGAGACCCGAATACATCGTATTATATTATGGTTAATATAAGAACTCTGCGTAATTCTGCCACATTTGTTCAATTTACGTCGCCCCTATTTCAGATAGCGTACTGGGCTAGGCGGCACCTTAAAGCGCATGAAATGACAAGTGAAACGCACTATTAAACGTCTATGATAGGGCAATCAGAGACCCGAATACATCGTATTATATTATGGTTAATATAAGAATTCTGCGTAACTCTATCACATTTATTCAATTTACGCAGCTCGAATTTAATATAGCGGATTGGGCTAGGCGGCACCTTAAAGCGCATGAGATGACGAGTAAAATGCACTATTAAACTTCTCTGATAGGGCAATCAGAAAGCAGAAGAGATCGTATTATGTTATGTTTAATATAAGAATTCTGCGTAATTCTATCACATTTGTTCAATTTATGTCGCTCCTATTTCAGATAACGTATTGGGCTAGGCGGCACCTTAATGCGCATGAAATGACGAGTAAATCGCACTATTATGCTTCTATGATAGGGCAATCAGAGACCCGATTAGATCATTTTATATTATTGTTAATACAAGAATTCTGCTTAATTTTATCACATTTGTTCAATTTACGTCGCCCCTATTTCAGATAGCGTACTGGGCTAAGCGGCACCTTAAAGCGCATGAAATGACGAGTAAAATGCAGTATTAAACTTCTATGATAGGGCAATCAGAGACCCGAATAGATCGTATTATATTATGGTTAATATAAGAATTCTGCGTAATACTATCACGTTTGTTCAATATACGTAGCTCCAATTTCAGATAGCGCATTGTTCTAGGCGGCATCTTAAAGCGCATGAAATGTCGAGTAAAATGCACTACTGTACTTCTGTGATAGGGCATTCAGAGACCCGATTAGATCATCTTAAATTATGGTTAATATAAGAATTCTTGCGCAATTATATCACATTTGTTCAATTTACGTCGCTCCTATTTCAGATAGCGTATTGGGCTAAGCGGCATCTTAAAGCGCATGAAATGACGTGTAAAATGCACTATTAAACTTCTATGATAGCGCAATCAGAGTCCCGAATAGATCATTTTAAAATATGTTTAATATAAGAATTCTTGCGTAATTCTATCACATTTATTCAATTTACGTCGCTCCTATGTCAGATAGCGTATTGGGCGAGGCGGCATCTTAAAGCGCATGAAATTACGAGTAAAATGCACTACTGAACATCTGTGACAGGGCAATCAGAGACCCGATTAGATCATCTTAAATTATGGTTAATATAAGAATTCTGCGTAATTCTATCACAATTATTCAATATACGTCGCTCCTACTTCAGATAGCGTATTGGGCTAAGCCGCATCTTAAAGCGCATGAAATGTCAAGTAAAATGCTCTACTCAGCTTCTAGGATAGGGCTATCAGAGGCCCGATTAGGTCATCTTATATTATGGTTAAAATAAGAATTCAGCGAGATTCTATCACATTTGTGCAATTTACGTCGCCTCTACTTCAGATAGCGAATTGGGCTATGTGGCATCTTAATGCGCATGGTATTCCGAGTAAAATGCACTATTAAACTTCTAGGGTAGGGCAAACAGAGACCCGATTAGGTCATCTTATATTATGATTAATATAAGGATGCACCGTAATTCTATCACATTCGTTCAATTTACGTCGCGCCTATTTCAGATAGCGTATTGGGCTAAGCGGCACGTTCAGGCGCATGAAATGCCGAACATAATGCACTATTAAACTTCTATGATAGGGCAATCAGAGCCCCGAATTGATCATATTATATTATTTTAATATAAGAATTCTGCGTAATTCTGTCACATTTGTTCAATTTACGTCGCTCCTACTTCAGGTAGCGTATTGAGCTAGGTGGCATGTTAAAGCGCATGAAATGTCGAGTAAAATGCACTAGTAAACTTCTAGGGCAGGGCAAACAGACGGCCGATTACATCATTTTATATTATGGTTAATATAAGAATTCTGCGTAATTCTATCACATTTGTTCAACGTATGTCGCTCCTATTTTACATAATGTATTGGGCTGGGCGGCACCTTAAAGCGCATGAAATGACGAGTAAAATGCACGCCTAACCTTCTATGATAGGGCAATCAGAGACCCGATTAGATCATTTTATATTATGGTTAATATACGAATTTAGCGTAATTTTATCACGTTTGTTCAATTTACGTCGCCCCTATTTCAGATAGCGGACTGGGCTAGGTAGCATCTTAAAGCGCATGAAATGTCGAGTTAAATGCACTACTAAACTTTTGGATAGGGCAATCAGAGACCCGATTAGATCATTCTATATTATGCTTAATATAAGAATTCTGCGTAATTCTATCACATTTGTTCAAAGTATGTCGCTCCTATTTTACATATTGTATTGGGCTGGGCGGCACCTTAGAGCTCATTAAATGACGAGTAAAATGCACTATTAAACTTCTATGATAGGGCATTCAGAGACCCGAATATATCATATTATATTATTGTTAATATAAGAATTCTGCGTAACTCTATCACGTTTGTTCAATTTACGTAGCTCCAATTTCAGATAGCGTATTGGGCTATGCGGCATCTTAAGGCGCATGAAATGTCGAGCAAAATGCACTACTAAACTTCTCCGATAGGGCAATGAGAGACCCGATTAGGTCCTCTTATATTATGATTAATATAAGTATTCAGCGTAATTCTATCACATTTGTTCAATTTACGTCGCCCCAACTTCAGATAGTGTATCGGGATAAGAGGCACCTTAAAGCGCATGAAATGCCGAGCAAAATGAACAATTAAACTTCTATGATAGGGCAATCAGAGACCCAATTAGACAATTTTATATTATGGTTAATATAAGAATTCAGTGAAATTCTATCACATTTGTTCAATTTACGTCGCTCCAACTTCAGATAGCGTATTGGGCTATACAGCACCATAAAGCGCATGAAATGACGAGTAAAGTACACTATTAAACTTCTATGATAGGGCAATCGGAGACCCGATTAGATCATTTTAAATTATGGTTAAGATAAGTATGCAGCGTAATTCTATCACATATGTTCAATTTCCGACGCTCCTATTTCAGATATCGTATTGGGCTAGGTGGCATCTTAAAGCGCATGAAATGTCGAGTAAAATGCACGACTAAACTTCCCGGGTACGACAATCAGACACCCGATTAGGTCATTTTATATTATAATTAATATAACAATTCAGAATAATTCTATAACATTTGTTCAACTTACGTCGCTCTTATATCATATAGCGTTTTGAGCTAGGCGGCATCTTAAAGCGCATGAAATGGTGAGTAAAATGATCTCTTAAGCTTCTCGGATTCGGCCATCAGAGACCCAATTAAATCAATTTGTATTATTGTTAATATAAGAATTCAACGTAATTCTATCACATTTGTCCAATTTACGTAGCTCCTACTTCAGTTAGTACATTGGGCTAGGCGGCATCTTAAAGCGCATGGAATGACGAGTAAAATGAACTATAAAACCTCTATGATAGGGCAATGAGAGACCCGATTAGATCATTCAATATTATGGTTCATATAAGAATTCTGCGTAATTCTATTACATTTGTTCCATTTACGTCGCTCCTATTTCAGATAGCGTATTGGGGTAGGCGGCATCTTAAAGCGCATGGGCTTACGAGTAAAATGCACTATTAAACTTCTATGATAGGGCTATCAGAGACCCGATTAGATCATTCTATATTATGGTTAATATAAGAATTCAGTGAAATTCTATCACATTTGCTCAATTCAAGCAGCTCCAATTTCAGATAGCGTATTGGGCTGTGTGGCATCCTAAAGCGCATGAGATGCCGAGCAAAATGCACTATTAAACTTCTATGCTAGAGCAATCAGAGACCCGATTAGGTCATTTTATATTATGGGTAATATAAGAATTCTGCGTAATTCGATCAGATTTGTTCAATTTACGTCGTTCCTATTTCAGATAGCGTATTGTGCTAAGCGGCATCTTAGAGCGCATGAAATGTCGAGTAAAATGCACTACTCAACTCCTAGGGTAGGGCAATCAGAGACCCGATTAGGTCATCTGATATTATGATTAATATAAGAATTCAGCGTAATTCTATCACATTTGTTCAGTTTACGTCGCTCCTATTTCAGATAGCGTATTGGGATAGGCGGCATCTTAAAGCGCATGGAATGACGAGTATAATGCACTATTAAACTTCTATGATAGGGCAATCAGAGACCCGAATAGATCGTATTATATTATGGTTAATATAAGAATTCCGCGTAATTCTATCACATTTGTCCAATTTACGAAGCACCAATTTCAGATAGCGTATTGGGCTAGGCGGCATCTTAAAGCGCGTGGAAAGTCGAGTAAAATGTACTACTAACGTTCTGTGATAGGGCAATCGAAGGCCCGATTAGATCATTCTATATTATGGTTAATATAAGAATTCTGCGTAATTCTATCACATTTGTTCAATTTATGTCGCTCCTATTTCAGATAGCGTATTGGGCTAGGCGGCACCTTAAAGCGCATGAAATGTCGAGTAAAATGCACTATTAAACTTCTATGATAGGTCTATCAGAGACCCGAATAGAACGTATTATATTATGGTTAATATAAGAATTCTGCGTAATTCTATCACGTTTGTTCAATTTACGTATCTCCAATTTCAGATAGCGTATTGGGCTAGGCGGCACCTTAAAGCGCATGAAATGACGAGTAAAATGCACTATTAAACTTCTACGATAGGGCAATCAGAGACCCGATTAGATCATTTTATATTATGGTTAATATAAGAATTCAGTGAAATTCTATCACATTTGTTCAATTTACGTCGCTCCTATTTCAGATAGCATATTGGGCTAAGCGGCATCGTAAAGCGCATGAAATGACGAGAAAAAGGAACTATTAAGCTTCTATGATAGGGTAATCAGAGACCCGATTAGATCTTTTTATATTATTGTTAAATGAAGAATTAAGCGAAACTTTATCACTCTTGTTCAATTTACGTATCTCCAATTTCAGATAGCGTATTGGGCTAGGCGGCACCTTAAAGCGCATGAAATGGCGAGTAAAATGCACTATTAAACTTCTATGATAGGGCAATCAGAGACCCGAGTAGTTCATATTATATTATGGTTAATATAAGAATTCTGCGTAATTCTATCACGTTTGTTCAATTTACGTAGCTCCAATTTCAGATAGCGTATTGGGCTAAGCTGCACCTTTAAGCGCATGAAATGGCGAGTAAAATGCTCTATTAAACTTCTATGATACGGCAATCAGAGACCCGAATAGAGCGTATTATATTATGGTTAATATAAGAATTCTGGGTAATTCTATTACATTTGTTCAATTTATGTCGCTCCTACTTCAGATAGCGTATTGGGCTAAGCGGCATTTTAAAGCGCACGAAATGTCCAGTAAAATGCACTACTAAACTTCTAGGATAGGGCAATCAGAGACCCAATAAGGTCATCTTATGTTTTGATTAATATAAGGATTCTGCGTAATTCTATCACGTTTGTTCAATTTACGTAGCTCCAATTTCGGATAGCGTATTGGGCTAAGCGGCACCTTAAAGCGCATGAAATGACGAGTACAATGCACTACTAACCTTCTATGATAGGGCAATCAGAGACCCGATTAGATCATTTTATAATATGGTTAATATAAGAATTCTGCGTAACTCTATCACATTTGTTCAATTTACGTCGCTACTATTTCAGATAGCGTATTGGGATTGGTGGCATCATAAAGCGCATGAAATGTCGAGTAAAATGCACTATTAAACTTCTAGGGTAGGGCAAACACAGACCCGATCAGAGCATTTTATATTATAGTTAATTTAAGAATTCGTCGTAACTCTATCACATTTGTTCAATTTACGTAGCTCCAATTTCAGCTAGCGTATTGGGCTAAGCGGCACCATAAAGCGCACGAAATTACGAGTAAAATGCACTACTAACCTTCTATGATAGGGCAATCAGGGACCCGATTAGATCATTTTATAATATGGTTAATATAAGAATTCAGCGTAATTTTATCACATTTGATCAATTAACGTCGCCCCTATTTCAGGCTGTATTAGGCTGGGTGGCATCTTAAAGCGCATGATATGTCGAGTAAAATGCACTATTAAACTTCTAGGGCAGGGCAAACAGAGACCCGATTAGATCATTTTATATTATGGTTAATATAAGAATTCAGTGAAATTCTACCACATTTGTTCAATATACGTCGCTCCTATTTCAGATAGCATATTGGGCTAAGCGGCATCGTAAAGCGCATGAAATGACGAGAAAAAGGAACTATTAAGCTTCTATGATAGGGTAATCAGAGACCCGATTAGATCATTTTATATTATTGTTAAATGAAGAATTAAGCGAAACTTTATCACTCTTGTTCAATTTACGTATCTCCAATTTCAGATACCGTATTGGGCTAGGCCGCATCTTAAAGCGCATGAAATGTCAAGTAAAATGCACTACTAAACTTCTAGGGTAGGGCAAACAGAGACCCGATTAGATCATTTTATATTATGGTTAATTAAAGATTTCAGCAAAATTCTATCACCTTTGTTCAATTTACGTCGCTCCTATTTCAGATAGCGTATTGTGCTAAGCGGCATCTCAAAGCGCATCAAATGAGGAGTGAAATGCACTATTAAACTTCTAGTGTATGGCGAACAGGGTCCCGACTAGATCATTATATGTTATGGTTAATTTAAAAATTCTGCGAAATTCTATCACATTTGTTCAATTTACGTCGCTCCTATTTCAGATAGCGTATTGGGCTGAGCAGCATCTCAAAGCGCATGAAATGGCGAGTAAAATGCACTATTAAACTTCTAGGGTAAGGCACGCAGAGACCCGATTAGATCATTTTGTATTACGGTTAATATAAGAATTCAGCGAAATTCTATCACATTTGTTCAATTTACGTCGCTCCTATTTCAGATAGCGTATTGGGATAAGCGGGATCTCAAAGCGCATGAAATGGCGAGTAAAATGCACTATTAAACTTCTAGGGTGGGGCAAACAGAGACCCGATTAGATCATTTTATATTACGGTTAATATAAGAATTCAGCGTAATTCTATCACATTTGTTCAATTTACGTAGCTCGTATTTGAGGTAGCGTATTGGGCTGAGCAGCATCTCAAAGCGCATGAAATGGCAAGTAAAATGCACTACTAAACTTCTAGGGTAGGGCAAACAGAGACCCGATAAGATCATTTTATATTATGGTTAATTAAAGATTTCAGCAAAATTCTATCACCTTTGTTCAATTTACGTCGCCCCTGTTTCAGATAGCGTATTGGGCTATGCGGCATCTCAAAGCGCATGAAATGACGAGTGAAATGCACTATTAAACTTCTAGAGTAGGGCAAACAGAGACCCGATTAGATCCTTTCATATAATGGTTAATATAAGAATTCAGCGAAATTCTATCACATTAGTTCAATTTACGTCGCTCCTATTTCAGATAGCGTGTTGGGCAAAGCGGCATCTCAAAGCGGCATCTCAAAGCGCATGAAATGGCGAGTATAATCCACTATTAAACTTCTAGGGTAGGGCAAACAGAGACCCGATTAGATCATTTTATATTATGGTTAATTTAAGAATTCAGCCAAATTCTATCACATTTGTTCAATTTACGTCGCTCCTCTTTCAGATAGCGTACTGGGCCAGGCGGCGTCTTAAAGCGCGTGGAATGGCGAGTAAAATGCACTACCCATCTTCTGTGACAGGGCAATCGGAGACCCGATTAGATCATTTTATATTTTGGTTAATATAAGAATTCAGCCAAATTCTATCACATTCCTTCAATTTACGTCGCTCCTATTTCAGATAGCGTATTGGGCTAAGCGGCATCTCAAAGCGCACGGAATGACGACTAAAATGCACTATTAAACTTCTAGGGTAGGGCAAACAGAGACCCGATTAGATCATTATATATTATGGTTAATTTAAAAACTCAGCGAAATTCTATCACATTTGTTCAATTTACGTCGCTCCTACACCAGATATCGTACTCAGATTGGCGGCATCTTAATGCGCATGAAATGGCGAGTAAAATGCCCTACTATACTTCTCGGATAGGGCAATCAGAGACCCGATTAGGTCATCTTATATTATGATTAATATAAGGATGCACCGTAATTCTATCACATTTCTTAAATTTACGTCGCTCCAGTTTCAGATAGCGTATTGGACTAGGCGGCATCTTAAAGCGCGTGGAATGTCGAGTAAAATGCACTGCTAAACTTCTAGGATAGAGCAATCAGAGACCCGATTAGGTCATCTTATATTATAATTAATATATGAATTCAGTGAAATTCTATCACATTTGTTCAATTTACGTCGCTCCTATTTCAGATAGCGTATTTGGCGAGGCGGCATCTTAAAGCGCATGAAATGTCGAGTAAAATACACTACTATTCTTCTCGGATAGAGCAATCAGAGACCCGAGTAGGTCATCTTATATTACGATTAATATAAGAATTCGGCGTAATCCTATCACATTTGTTCAATTTACGTCGCTCCTATTTCAGATAGCATATTGAGCTAGGCGGCATCTTAGAGCGCGTGGAATGACGACTAAAACGCACTACTAACATTCTATGATAGGGCAATCTGAGACCCGATTAGATCATTTTATATTATGGTTAATATAAGAATTCAACGTGATTCTATCACATTTGTCCAATTTACGTATCTCCTACTTTAGTCAGTATATTGGGCTAGGCGGCATCTTAAAGCGCATGGAATGACGAGTAAAATGAACTATAAAACTTCTATGATAGGGCAATCAGAGACCCAATTAGATCATTCAATATTATGGTTAATGTAAGAATTCTGCGTAATTCTATTACATTTGTTCCATTTACGTCGCTCATATTTCTGATAGCGTATTGGGATAGGCGGCATCTTAAAGCTCATGAAATGGCGAGTTACATGCACTATTAAACTTCTACGATAGGGCAATCAGAGACCCGAATATATCATTTTATATTATTGTTAATATAAGAATACTGCGAAATTCTATCACGTCAGTTCAATTTACGTAGCTCCTATTTCAGATAGCGTATTGGGCTAGGCGGCACCTTAAAGCGCATGAAGTGACGAGTAAAATGCACTATTAAACTTGTATGATAGGGCAATCGGAGACACGATTAGATCATTTTATATTATTGTTAATATAAGGATTCGGCGTAATTTTATCACATTTGTTCTATTTACGTCGCCCCTATTTCAGATAGCGCATTGGGCTAGGTTGCATCATAAAGCGCATGAAATGTCGAGTAAAATGCACTGTCAAAATTCTAGGGTAGGGCAAACAGAGAGCCGATTAGATCATTTTATATTATGGTCAATTTAAGAATTCAGTGAAACTCTATCACACTTGTTCAATTTACGTCGCTCCTATTTCAGATAGCGTATTGGGCTAAGCGGCATCTTAAAGCCCGTGGAATGACGAGTAAAATACACTAATAACCTTCTATGATAGGGTAATCAGAGACCCGATTAGATCATTTTATATTATTGTTAATATAAGAATTCAACGTAGTTTTATCACATTTGTTCAATTTACGTCGCTCCTATTTCAGATAGCGTATTGGGCTAAGCGGCATCTGAAAGCGCATGAAATGTCGAGTAAGATGCACTACTAAACGTCTAGGATAGGGCAATCAGAGACCCGATTAGATCATCTTATATTATGATTAATATAAGAATTCAGTGTAATTCTATCACATTTGTTCAATTTACGTCGCTCCTATTTCAGATAGCGTATTGGGCTAAGCGGCATCTTAAAGCGCATGAAATCTCGAGTAAAATGCACTATTAAACTTCTACGGTCGGGCAATCAGAGACCCGATTAGATCATTTTATATTATGGTTAATATAAGAATTCAGCGTATTTGAACCACATTTACTCAATTTACGTCGCTCCTATTTCAGATAACGTATTGGGCTAAGCTGAATCTTAAAGCGCATGAAATGACGAGTGAAATGCACTATTAAACTTATATGATAGGGCGATCAGAGACCAGAAGAGATCATTTTATGTTATTGTTAATATAAGAATTCAGCGTAATTTCATCACATTTGTTGAATTTTCTTCGCCCCTATTTCAGATAGCGTATTGGGATAGGCGTCATCTTAAAGCGCATGAAATGTCGAGTAAAATGCACTACTAAACTACTAGGGCACGGCAAACAGAGACCCGTTCAGATCACTTTATATTATGGTTATTTTAAGAATTCAGCGAAACTCTATCTCACTCGTTCAATTTACGTAGCTCCAATTTCAGATAGCACATTGGGCTAAGCGGCACCTTAAAGCGCATGGAATGACGTGTACAATGCACTATTAAACTTCCATGATAGGGCAATCAGAGACCCGATTAGATCAATTTAAATTATGGTTATTATAAGAATTCTGCGTAATTCTATCAAATTTGTTCAATTTTCGTCGCTTTTATTTGAGATAGCGTATTGGGCGAGGCGGCATCTTAAAGCGCATGAAATGTCGAGTAAAACGCACTATTAAACTTCTAGGGTAGGGCAAACAGAGACCCGATTAGATCATTTTATATAATATAAAATGATCTAATCTGGTCTCTGTTTGCCCTACCCTAGAAGTTTAATAGTGCATTTCACTCGCCATTTCATGCGCTTTGACATGCTGCTTAGCCCATTACGCTATCTGAAATAGGAGCGACGTAAATTGAACAAATGTGATAGAATTTCCCTGAAATCTTATATTAACCTTAACGTAAAATAATCAAATCGGGTCCCTGTTCGGCCTACCCTAGAAGTTTAATAGTGCATTTCACTCGTCATTTCATGCGGTTTGAGATGCCGCTTAGCCCAATACGCTATCTGAAATAGGAGCGACGTCAATTGAACAAATGTGATAGAATTTCCCTGAAATCTTATATTAAACAAAATATAAAATGATCTAATCGGGTCTCTGATTGCCCTATCATAGAAGCTTAGTAGTGCATTTTACTCGCCATTCCACGCGCTTTAATATGCCGCCTAGCCCAGTACGCTATCTGAAATAGGAGCGACGTAAGTTGAACAAATGTGATAGAATTTCGCTGGATTCTTAAATTAACCATAATATAAAATGATCTAATCGGGCCTGTGTTTGCCCTACCCTAGAAGTTTAATAGTGCATTTTACTCGCCATTTCATGCGCTTTGAGATGCCGCTTAGCCCAATACGCTATCTGAAATATGAGCGACGTAAATGGAACAAATGTGATAGAATTTTGCTGAATTCTTATATGAACCTTAATGTAAAATGATCTATTCGGGTCTCTGTTCACCGTACCCTAGAAGTTTAATAGTGCATTTCACTCGTCATTTCATGCGATTTGAGATGCGGGTTAGCCCAATACGCAATCTGAAATAGGAGCGACGTAAATTGAACAAATGTGATAGAATTTCGCTGAATTCTTATATTAACCAAAATATAAAATGATCTAATCGGGTCTCTTATTGCCCTATTATAGAAGTTTAATAGTGCATTTTACTCGCCATTCCAAGCGCTTTAAGATGCCAACCAGCCCAGTAGGCTATCTGAAATAGGAGCGACGTAAATTGAACAAATGTGATAGAATTTTGCTGAATTCTTAAATTAACCATAATATAAAATGATCTAATCGGGTCTCCGTTTGCCCTACCCTAGAAGTTTAACAGTGCATTTTACTCGACATTTCATGCGCTTTAAAATGCCGCCTAGCCCAGTAGGCTATCTGAAATAGGAGCGACGTAAATTGGACAAATGTGATAGAATTACGCTGCATTCTTATATTAACCGTAATATGAAATGATCTAATCGGGTCTCTCTTTGCCTTACCCTAGAAGTTTAATAGTGCATTTCACTCGCCATTTCATGCGCTTTGAGATGCCGCTTAGCCCATTACGCTATCTGAAATAGGAGCGACGTAAATTGAACAAATGTGACAGAATTTTGCTGAATTCGTATATGAACCTTAATGTAAAATGATCTATTCGGGTCTCTGTTCACCCTACCATAGAAGTTTAATAGTGCATTTCACTCGTCATTTCATGCGCTTTGAGATGCCGGTTAGCCCAATACGCAATCTGAAATAGGAGCGACGTAAATTGAACAAATGTGATAGAATTTCGCTGAATTCTAATATTAACCAAAATATAAAATGATCTAATCGGGTCTCTGATTGCCCTATCATAGAAGTTTAATAGTGCATTTTACTCGCCATTTCATGCGCTTTGAGATGCCGTCTAGCCCAATCCGCTATCTGAAATCGGAGCGACGTAAATTGAACAAATGTGATAGAATTACGCAGAATTCTTATATTAACCTTAATATAGAATGATCTAATCGGGTCTCTGATTACCCTATCATAGATGTTTAATAATGCATTTTACTCATCATTTCATGCGCTTTGAGATGCCGCTTAGCCCAATAAACTATCTGAAATAGGAGCGACGTAAATTGAACAAATATGATAGAATTTTGTTGAATTTTTATATTAACCAAAATATAAAATGATGTAATCGGGTCTCTGATTGCCCTATAATAGAAGTTTAATAGTGCATTTTACTCGCCATTCCACGCGCTTTAAGATGCCGTCTAGCCCAGTACGCTATCTGAAATAGGAGCGTCGTAAATTGAACAAATGTGATAGAATTACGCAGAATTCTTATATTAACCATAATATAAATTGATCTAATCGGGTCTCTGATTGCCTTGCCATAGAAGCTTAGTAGTGCATTTTACTCGACATTTCGTCCGCTTTAAGATGCCGCTAAGCCCAATACGCCACCTGAAATTGGAGCGACGTAAATTGAACGAATGTGATAGAATTACACTGGATTCTTATATTAATCATAATATGAGATAATCTAATCGGGTCTCTGACTGCCCTATCCTAGAAGTTTAGTAGTGCATTTTACTCGACATTTGATGCGCTTTAAGATGCCGCTTAGCACAATACGCTATCTGAAATAGGAGCGACGTAAATTGATCAAATGTGATAAAATTACGTTGAATTCTTGTATTAACAATAATATAAAATGATCTAATCGGGTCCCTGATTGCCCTATCAATGAAGTTTAATAGTGCATTTTACTCGTCATTACATTCGCTTTATGGTGCCGCCTAGCCCAATATGCTATCTGAAATTGGAGCTACGTAAATTGAACAAGTGTGATAGAGTATCGCTGAATTCTTAAATTAACCATAATATAAAATGATCTAATCGGGTCTCTGTTTGCCTTACCCTAGAATTTTAATAGTGCATTTTACTCGTCATTTCATGCGCTTTATGATGCAACGTAGCCCAATACGCTATCTGAAATAGGGGCGACGTAAATTGAACAAATGTGATAAAATTACGCCAAATTCTTGTATTAACAATAGTATAAAATGATCTAATCGTGTCCCCGATTGCCCTATCATAGAAGTTTAATAGTGCATTTGACACGTCATTTCATGCGCTTTAAGGTGCCGCTTAGCCCAATACGCTATCTGAAATAGGAGCGACATAAATTGAACAAATGTGATAGAATTACGCAGAATTCTTATATTAACCTTAATATAGAATGATCTAATCGGGTCTCTGATTACCCTATCATAGATGTTTAATAATGCATTTTACTCGTCATTTCATGCGCTTTAAGGTGCCGTCTAGCCCAATCCGCTATCTGAAATCGGAGCGACGTAAATTGACAAAATGTGATAGCATTAGGCTGAATTCTTATATTAATCATAATATAAGATGACCTAATCGGGTCTCTGATTGCCCTATCCTAGAAGTTTTGTAGTGCATTTTACTCGTCATTCCACGTGCTTTAAGATGCCTTCTCGCTCAATACGCTATCTGAAATAGGAGCGACGTAAATTGAACAAATGTGATAGAATTACGCATAATTCTTATATTAACAATAATATAAAATGATATAATCGGGTCTCTGATTGCCCTGCCATTGAAGTTTAATTGTGCATTTTACTCGTCATTTCATGCGCTTTAAGGTGTCGTTTAGCCCAATACGCTATCTGAAATAGGAGCGACGTAAATTGAACAAATGTGATAGAATTTCGCTGAATTCTTATATTAACCTTAATGTAAAATGATGTAATCGGGTCTCTGTTTGCGCTACCCTAGAAGTTTAGTAGTGCATTTCACTCGTCATTTCATGCGCTTTGAGATGCCGCTTAGCCCATTACGCTATCTGAACTAGGAGCGACGTAAATTGAACAAATGTGATAGAATTTTGCTGAATTCTTAAATTAACCATAATCTAAAATGATCTAATCGTTACTCTGTTTGCCGTACCCTAGAAGTTTAATAGTGCGTTTCACTCGCCATTCCACGCGCTTTAACATGCCGCCTAGCCCAATACGCTATCTGAAATAGGAGCGACGTAAATTGAACAAATGTGATAGAATTTCGCTGAATTCTTAAATTAACCGTAATATAAAATGATCTAATCGGGTCTCTGTTTGCCCTACCCTAGAAGTTTAATAGTGCATTTTACTCGACATTTCATGCGCTTTGAGATGCCGCTCAGCCCAATACGCTATCTGAAATTGGAGCGCCGTAAATTGAACAAATGTGATAGAATTTCGCTGAATTCTCGTATTAACCAAAATATAAAATGATCTAGTCGGGTCTCTGATTGCCCTATCATAGAAGGGTAATAGTGCATTTTCCTCGCCGTTCCACGCGCATTGAGCTGTCGCTTAGCCCAGTACGCTATCTGAAATAGGAGCGACGTAAATTGAACAAATGTGATAGAATTTCCCTGAAATCTTATATTAAGCAAAATATAAAATGATCTAATCGTGTCTCTGATTGCCCTATCATAGAAGTTTAGTAGTTCATTTTACTCGCATTTCCACGCGCTTTAAAATGCCGCCTAGCCCAGTACACTATCTCAGATAGGAGCGACGTAAGTTGAACAAATGTGATAAAATTACGCTGAATTCTTATATTAACCTTAATGTAAAATGATCTAATCGGGTCTCTGTTTGCCCTACCCTAGAAGTTTAATAGTGCATTTTACTCGTCATTTTATGCGCTTTGAGATGCCGCTCAGCCCAATACGCTATCTGAAATAGGAGCGACGTAAATTGAACAAATGTGATAGAATTTCGCTGAATTCTTATATTAATCAAAATATGAAATGATCTAATCGGGTCTCTGTTCGCCCTATCCTAGCAGTTTAATCGTGCACTTCACTCGACATTTCATGCGCTTTGAGATGCCGCTTAGCCCAACACGCTACCTGAAATAGGAGCGACGTAAATTGAACAAATGTGATAGAAATTCGCTGAATTCTTATATTAACCAAAATGTAAAATGATCTAATCGGGTCTCTGTTCGACCTACCCTAGAAGTTTAATAGTGCATTTTACTGGCCATTTCATGCGCTTTGAGATGCCGCTTAGCCCAATACGCTATCTGAAATAGGAGCGACGTAAATTTAACAAATGTGATAGATGTACGCTGAATTATTATATTAACCATAATATAAAATGATCTAATCGGGTCTCTCATTGCCCTATCATAGAAGTTTAATAGTGCATTTCACTCGTCATTCCACGCGCTTTAGGATGCCGATTAGCCCAATACGCTATCGGAAGTAGGAGCGACGTAAATTGAACAAATGTGATAGAATTTCGCTGAATTCTTATATGAACCATAATATAAAATGATCTAATCGGGTCTCTGATTGCCCTATCATAGAAGTTTAATAGTGCATTTTACTCGCCATACCACGCGCTTTAAGATTCCGCCTAGCCCAGTTCGCTATCTGAAATAGGAACGACGTAAATTGATCAAATGTGATAGAATTTCGCTGAATTCTTAAATTAACCATAATGTAAAATGATCTAATCGGGTCTCTGTTTGCCCTACCCTAGAAGTTTAATAGTGCATTTTACTCGCCATTTCATGCGCTTTGAGATGCCGCTCAGCCCAATACGCTATCTGAAATAGGAGCGACGTAAATTGAACGAATGTGATAGAATTTCCCTGAAATCTTATATTAAACAAAATATACAATGATCTAATTGGGTCTCTGATTGCCCCATCATAGAAGTTTATAAGTGCATTTTACTCGCCATTCCACGCGCTTTAAGATGCCGCATAGCCCAGCACGCTATCTGAAATAGGAGCGACGTAAGTTGAACAAATGTGATAGAATTACGCTGAATTCTTATATTAACCGTAATATAAAATGATCTAATCGAGTCTCTGTTTGCCTTATCCTAGAAGTTTAATAGTGCATTTCACTCGCCATTTCATGCGCTTTGAGATGCAGCTTAGACCAATACGCTATCTGAAATATGAGCGACGTAAATTGAACAAATGTGATAGAATTTCGCTGAATTCTTATATTGACCAAAATATAAAATGATCTAATCGGGTCTCTGATTGTCCTATCATAGAAGTTTAATAGTGCATTTTATTCGCCTTCTCATGCGCTTTGAGATGCCGTTTAGCCCAATACGCTATCTGAAATAGGAGCGACGTAAATTGAACAAAAGTGATAGAATTTCTCTGAAATCTTATATTAAACAAAATATAAAATGGTCTAATCGGGTCTCTGATTGCCCTATCATAGAAGTTTAGAAGTGAATTTTACTCGCCCTACCACGCGCTTTAAGATGCCGCCTCGCCCAGTACGCTATCTGAAATAGGAGCGACGTAAGTTGAACAAATGTGACAGAATTATGCTGAATTCTTATATTAACCGTAATATAAAATGATCTAATCGGGTCTCTGTTTGCCTTACCCTAGAAGTTTAATAGTGCATTTTACTCGCCATTTGATGCACTTTGAGGTGCCGCTTAGCCCAATACGCTATCGGAAATAGGAGCAACGTAAATTGAACAAATGTAATACAATTTCGCTGAATTCCTAAATTAACCATAATATAAAATGATCTAATCGGGTCTCTGTTTGCCCTATCATAGAAGTTTAATAGTGCATTTTACTCGACATTCCACGCGCTTTAAGATGCCGCCTATCCCAGTACGCTATCTGAAATACGAGCGACGTAAATTGTACAAATGTGATAGAATTACACTGAATTCTTATATTAACCGTAATATAAAATGATCTAATCGGGTCTCTTGTAGCCCTACCCTAGAAGTTTAATAGTGCATCTTACTCGCCATTCCACGCGCTTTAAGCTGCTGGCTAGCCCAGGACGCTATCTGAAATATGAGCGACGTGAATTGAACAAATAATATAGAATTTCGCTGAATTCTTATATTAAACAAAACATAAAATGATCTAATCGGGTCTCTGATTGCCCTATCACAGAAGTTTAATAGTGCATTTTACTCGGCATTCCACGCGCTTTAGGATGCCGGCTAGCACGGTACGCTATCTGAAATAGGTGCGACGTAAATTGAACAAATGTAATACAATTTCGCTGAATTCCTAAATTAACCATAATATAAAATGATCTAATCGGGTCTCTGTTTGCCCTATCATAGAAGTTTAATAGTGCATTTTACTCGCCATTCCATGCGCTTTGAGATGCCGCCTAACCCATTACGCTATCTGAAACAGGAGCGACGTAAATTGAAGAAATGTGATAGAATTTCGCTGTATTCTTACATTAACCATAATATAAAATGATCTAATCGGGGCTCTGTTCGCCCTAGCCTAGAAGTTTAATAGTGCATTTTATTCGCCTTCTCATGCGCTTTGTGATGCCGTTTAGCCCAATACGCTATCTGAAATAGGAGCGACGTAAATTGAACAAATGTAATACAATTTCGCTGAATTCCTAAATAAACCATAATATAAAATGATCTAATCGGGTCTCTGTTTGCCCTATCATAGAAGTTTAATAGTGCATTTTACTCGACATTTCACGCGTTTTAAGATGCCGCCCAGCCCAGTACGCTATCTGAAATAGGAACGACGTAAATTGAACAAATGTGATAGAATTTCGCTGAATTATTAAATTAACCATGATATATAATGATCTAATCGGGTCCCTGTTGGCCCTACCCTAGAAGTTTAATAGTGCATTATACTCGCCATTTCATGCGCTTTGAGATGCCGCCTAACCCAATACGCTATCTGAAACAGGAGCGACGTAAATTGAAGAAATGTGATAGAATTACGCTGAATTCTTATATTATCCGTATTATAAAATGATCTAATCGGGTCTCTGTTTGCCTTACTCTAGAAGCTTCATAGTGCATTTTACTCGCAATTTCATGCGCTTTGAGATGCCGCTTTGCCCAATACGCTACCTGAAATAGGAGCGACGTAAATTGAACAAATGTGATAGAATTACGCTGAATTCTTATATTAACCATAATGTAAAATGATCTAATCGGGTCTTTGCTTGCCCTAATCTAGAAGTTTAATAGTGCATTATATTCGCCATTTCATGCGCTTTGAGATGCCGCTTCGCCCAATACGATATCTGAAATAGGAGCAACGTAAATTGCACAAATGTGATAGAATTTCGCTGAATTCTTATATTAACCGTAATATAAAATGATCTAATCGGGTCTCTGTTTGCCTTATCATAGAAGTTTAATAGTGCATTGTACTCGCCATTCCACGCGCTTGAAGATGCCGCTTAGCCCAGGACGCTATCTGAAATAGGAGCGACGTAAATTGAACAAATGTGATAGAATTACGCTGCATTCTTATATTAACCGTAATATAAAATGATCTAATCGGGTCTCTGTTTGCCTTACCCTAGAAGATTAATAGTGCATTTTACTCGCCATTTCTTGCCCTTTGAGATGCAGCATAGACCAATACGCTATCTGACATATGAGCGACGTAAATTGAACAAATGTGATAGAATTTAGCAGAATTCTTATATTAACCAAAATATAAAATGATCTAATCGGGTCTCTGATTGCCCTATCATAGAAGTTTAGTTGTGCATTTTGCTCGCCATTCCACCCGCTTTAAGATGCCGACTAGCGCAGTATGCTATCTGAACTAGGAGCGACGTAGGTTGAACAAATGTGATAGAATTACTCTAAATTCTTATATTAACCGTAATATAAAATGATCTAATCGGGACTCTGTTTGCCTTACCCTAGAAGATTAATAGTGCAGTTTACTCGCCATTTCATGCGCTTTGAGATGCCGCTTAACCCAATACGCTATCTGAAACAGGAGCGACGTAAATAGAACAAATGTGATTGAATTTCGATAAATTCTTAAATTAACCATAATATAAAATGATCTAATCGGGTCTCTGTTTGCCCTACCCTAGAAGTTTAATAGTGCATTTTACAGGGCATTCCACGTGCTTTAAGATGCCACCTAGCCCAGTACGCAGTCTGAAATAGGAGCGACGTAAATTGAACAAACGTGATAGAATTTCCCTGAATTCTTATATTAACCTTAATGTAAAATGATCTAATCGGGTCTCTGTTCGCCCTACCCTAGAAGTTTAATAGTGCATTTTATTCGCCATTTCATGCGCTTTGAGGTGCCGCTTAGCCCAATACGCTATCTGAAATAGGAGCGACGTAAATTCAACAAAAGTGATAGAATTTCTCTGAAATCTTATATTAAACAAAATATAAAATGATCTATACGGGTTTCTGACTGCCCTGTCATAGAAGTTTAATAGTGCATTTTACTCGCCATTCCACACGCTTTAAGATGCCGCCTAGCACAGTTCGCAATCTGAAATAGGAACGACGTAAATTGAACAAATGTGATAGAATTTTGCTGAATTCTTAAATTAACCATAATATAAAATGATCCAATCGGGTCTCTGTTTGCCCTACCCTAGAAGTTTAATAGTGCATTTTACTCGCCATTTCATGCGTTTTAAGATGCCGCCCAGCCCAGTACGCTATCTGAAATAGGAGCGACGTAAGTTGAACAAATGTGATAGAATTTCGCTGAATTCTTAAAATTAACCATAATATAAAATGATCTAATCGTGTCTCTGTTTGCCCTATCATAGAAGTTTAATAGTGCATTTTACTCGCCATTCCACGCGCTTTAAGATGCCGCCTAGCCCAGGACGCTATCTGAAATAGGAGCGACGTAAATTGAACAAATGTGATAGAATTACGCTGAATTCTTATATTGACCGTAATATAAAATGATCTAATCGGGTCTCTATTTGCCTTACCCTAGAAGATTAATAGTGCATCTTACTCGCCATTTCATGCGCCTTGAGATGCCGCTTAGCCCAATGCGCTATCTGAAATAGGAGCGACGTAAATTGAACAAATGTGATAGAATATCGCTGAATTCTTAAATTAACCATAATATAAAATATCTAATCGGGTTTCTGATTGCCCTATCATAGAAGTTTAATAGTGCATTTTACAGGGCATTCCTCGCGCTTTAAGATGCCGCCTAGCACAGTACGCAGTCTGAAATAGGAGCGAAGTAAATTGAACAAATGTGATAGAGTTTCGCTGAATTCTTAAATTAACCATAAAGATAAATGATCCAATCGGGTCTCTGTTGACCTACCCAAGAAGTTTAATAGTGCCATTTTTACTAGACATTTCATGCGCTTTAAGATGCCATCTAGCCCAATACGCTACCTGAAATAGGGGCGACGTAAATTGAACAAATGTGATAAAATTGCGCTGAATTCTTATATTAACCATAATATAAAAATGATCTAATCGGATCTCTGATTGCCCTATCATAGAAGGTTAGTAGTGCATTTTACTCGCCATTTCATGCGCTTTCAGGTGACGTTTAGCCCAATACGGTATCTGAAATAGGAGGGACGTGAGTTGGAACATATATGATAGAATTTGGCTGAATGCTTATATTAACCATAATATGAAATGATCTAATCTGTCTCGTAAATTGAACAAATGTGATAGAATTACACTGAGTTCTTATATTAATCATAATATAGTTGATCTAATCAGGTCTCTGATTGCCCTATCCTGGAAGTTTAGTAGTGGATTTACCTCGACATTTCATGCGCTTTAAGAGGCCGCTTAGCCCAATACGCTATCTGAAATAGGAGCGACGTAAATTGAACAAATGTGATAGAATTACCCATAATTCTTATATTAACCATGATATAAAATGATCTAATCAGGTCTCTGATTGCCCTATCCTGGAAGTTTAGTAGTGGATTTTACTCGACATTTCATGCGCTTTAAGATGCCGCTTAGCCCAATACGCTATCTGAAATAGGAGGGACGTGAATTGAACATATATGATAGAATTTGGCTGAATTCTTATATTAACCATAATATGAAATGATCTAATCTGTCACTGATTGCCCTATCATAGAAGTTTAATAGTGCATTTTACTCGTCATTTCATGCGCATAAGGTGCAGCCTAGCCCAATACGCTGTCTGACATAGGAGCGACGTAAATTTAACGAATGTGATAGAATTACGCAGAATTCTTATATGAACCATAATATGGAATGATCTAATCGGGTCTCTGATAGCCCTATCATAGAAGTTTAATAGTGCCTTTTGCTCGGCACTTCATGGGCTTTAAGGCGCCGCTTATCGCGGATACGTTATCAGAAATAGGAGCGACGTAAATTGAACAATGTGATAGAATTACGCTGAATTCTTATATTAATCATAATATAAGATGGACCTAATCGGGTCCCTGATTGCCATATCCGAGAAGTTTAGTAGTGCATTTTACACGACATTTCAAGCGCTTTAAGGTGCCGCCTAGCCCAATACGCTATCTGAAATAGGAGCGACAAAATTGAACAAACGTGATAGAATTACGCAGAATCTTATATTATCCATAATATAATATGGTCTATTAGGGTCTCCGATTGCACTATCACAGAAGTTTAATAGTGCATTTTACTCGTCAGTCCACGCGCTTTGAGATGGCGGCCTAACCCAATACGCTATCTGAAATAGGAGCTACATAAATTGAACAAACGTGATAGAATTACGCAGAATTCTTATATTAACCATAATATAATATGGTCTATTCGGGTCTCCGATTGCCCTATCATAGAAGTTTAATAGTGCATTTTACTCGTCATTTCATGCGCATAAGGTGCCACCTAGCCCAATACGCTGTCTGACATAGGAGCGACGTAAATTTAACGAATGTGATAGAATTACGCAGAATTCTTATATGAACCATAATATGGAATGATCTAATCGGGTCTCTGATAGCCCTATCATAGAAGTTTAATAGCGCCTTTAGCTCGGCACTTCATGGGCTTTAAGGCGCCCGCTTATCACGATACGTTATCAGAAATAGGACCGACGTCAATTGAACAAATGTGATAGAATTACGCTGAATTCTATATTAATCATAATATAAGATGACCTAATCGGGTCCCTGATTGCCATATCCGAGAAGTTTAGTAGTGCATGTTACACGACATTTCAAGCGCTTTAAGATGCCGCACAGCCCAATACGCTATCTGAAATTGGAGCTACGTAAATTGAACAAACGTGATAGAATTACGCAGAATTCTTATATTATCCATAATATAATATGGTCTATTCGGGTCTCCGATTGCACTATCACAGAAGTTTAATAGTGCATTTTACTAGTCATTCTACGCGCTTTAAGATGCCGCCTAGCCCAATACGCTATCTGAAATTGGAGATACGTAAATTGAACAAACGTGATAGAAATTACGCAGAATTCTTATATTAACCATATTATAAAATGACCTAATCGGGTCTCTGATTGCCTATCCGAGAAGATTAGCAGTGCGTTTTACTCGTCACATCATGCGCTTTAAGGTGCCGCCTAGCCCTATACGCTATTCTGAATAGGAGCTACGTAAAAATTGAACAAACGTGATAGAATACGCAGAATTCTTATATTATCCATAATATAATATGGTCTATTCGGGTCTCCGATTGCAGTATCATAGAAGTTTAATAGTGCAATTTAATCGTCGTTTCATGCGCTTTAAGGTGCCGGTTAGACCAATACGCGATCTGAAATAGGAGCGACGTAAATTGTACAAATGTGATAGAATTTCGCTGAATTCTTATATTAACCATAATATAAGATGACCTAATCGGGTCTCTGATTGCCCTATCGGAGAAGTTTAGTAGTGCATTTTACTCGCCACTTCATGCGCTTTGAGATACCGCTTAGCCCAATACGCTATCTGAAATAGGAGCGACGGCAATTGAACAAATGTGATAGAATTTCGCAGAATTCTTATATTAACCAAAATATAAAATGATCTAATCGGGTCTCTTATTGCCCTATTATAGAAGTTTAATAGTGCATTTTACTCTCCATTCCAGGCGCTTTAAGATGCGAACCAGCCCAGTACGCTATCTGAAATAGGAGCGACGTAAATTGAATAAATGTGATAGAATTTTGCTGAATTCTTAAATTAACCATAATATAAAATGATCTAATCGGGTCTCCGTTTGCCCTTCCCTAGAAGTTTAAAAGTGCATTTTACACGACATTTCACGCGCTTTAAGATGCCACCTAGCCCAGTAGGCTATCTGAAATAGGAGCGACGTAAATTGAACAAATCTGATAGAATTACGCTGCATTCTTATATTAACCGTAATATAAAATGATCTAATCGGGTCTCCCTTTGCCTTACCCTAGAAGTTTAATAGTGCATTTCACTCGCCATTTCATGCGCTTTGACATGCTGCTTAGCCCATTACGCTATCTGAAATAGGAGCGACGTAAATTGAACAAATGTGATAGAATTTCCCTGAAATCTTATATTAACCTTAACGTAAAATAATCAAATCGGGTCCCTGTTCGGCCTACCCTAGAAGTTTAATAGTGCATTTCACTCGTCATTTCATGCGGTTTGAGATGCCGCTTAGCCCAATACGCTATCTGAAATAGGAGCGACGTCAATTGAACAAATGTGATAGAATTTCCCTGAAATCTTATATTAAACAAAATATAAATGGATCTAATCGGGTCTCTGATTGCCCTATCATAGAAGCTTAGTAGTGCATTTTACTCGCCATTCCACGCGCTTTAAGATGCCGCCCTAGCCCAGTACGCTATCTGAAATAGGAGCGACGTAAGTTGAACAAATGTGATAGAATTTCGCTGGATTCTTAAATTAACCATAATATAAAATGATCTAATCGGGCCTGTTGTTTGCCCTACCCTAGAAGTTTAATAGTGCATTTTACTCGCCATTTCATGCGCTTTGAGATGCCGCTTAGCCCAATACGCTATCTGAAATATGAGCGACGTTACTTGAACAAATGTGATAGAATTTTTGCTGAATTCTTATATGAACCTTAATGTAAAATGATCTATTCGGGTCTCTGTTCACCGTACCCTAGAAGTTTAATAGTGCATTTCACTCGTCATTTCATGCGGATTTGAGATGCGGGTTAGCCCAATACGCAATCTGAAATAGGAGCGACGTAAATTGAACAAATGTGATAGAATTTCGCTGAATTCTTATATTAACCAAAATATAAAATGATCTAATCGGGTCTCTTATTGCCCTATTATAGAAGTTTAATAGTGCATTTTACTCGCCATTCCAAGCGCTTTAAGATGCCAACCAGCCCAGTACGCTATCTGAAATAGGAGCGACGTAAATTGAACAAATGTGATAGAATTTTGCTGAATTCTTAAATTAACCATAATATAAAATGATCTAATCGGGTCTCCGTTTGCCCTACCCTAGAAGTTTAACAGTGCATTTTACTCGACATTTCATGCGCTTTAAAATGCCGCTAGCCCAGTAGGCTATCTGAAATAGGAGCGACGTAAATTGGACAAATGTGATAGAATTACGCTGCATTCTTATATTAACCGTAATATGAAATGATCTAATCGGGTCTCTCTTGCCTTACCCTAGAAGTTTAATAGTGCATTTCACTCGCCATTTCATGCGCTTTGAGATGCCGCTTAGCCCATTACGCTATCTGAAATAGGAGCGACGTAAATTGAACAAATGTGACAGAATTTTGCTGAATTCGTATATGACACCTTATGTAAAATGATCTATTCGGGTCTCTGTTCACCCTACCATAGAAGTTTAATAGTGCATTTCACTCGTCATTTCATGCGCTTTGAGATGCCGGTTAGCCCAATACGCAATCTGAAATAGGAGCGACGTAAATTGAACAAATGTGATAGAATTTCGCTGAATTCTAATATTAACCAAAATATAAATGATCTAATCGGGTCTCTGATTGCCCTATCATAGAAGTTTAATAGTGCATTTTACTCGCCATTTCATGCGCTTTGAGATGCCGTCTAGCCCAATCCGCTATCTGAAATCGGAGCGACGTAAATTGACAAAATGTGATAGCATTAGGCTGAATTCTTATATTAATCATAATATAAGATGACCTAATCGGGTCTCTGATTGCCCTATCCTAGAAGTTTGTAGTGCATTTTACTCGTCCAGTCCACGTGCTTTAAGATGCCTTCTCGCTCAATACGCTATCTGAAATAGGAGCGACGTAAATTGAACAAATGTGATAGAATTACGCATAATTCTTATATTAACAATAATATTAAATGATATAATCGGGTCTCTGATTGCCCTGCCATTGAAGTTTAATTGTGCATTTTACTCGTCATTTCATGCGCTTTAAGGTGCCGTTTAGCCCAATACGCTATCTGAAATAGGAGCGACGTAAATTGAACAAATGTGATAGAATTTCGCTGAATTCTTATATTAACCTTAATGTAAAATGATGTAATCGGGTCTCTGTTTGCGCTACCCTAGAAGTTTAGTAGTGCATTTCACTCGTCATTTCATGCGCTTTGAGATGCCGCTTAGCCCATTACGCTATCTGAACTAGGAGCGACGTAAATTGAACAAATGTGATAGAATTTTGCTGAATTCTTAAATTAACCATAATCTAAAATGATCTAATCGTTACTCTGTTTGCCGTACCCTAGAAGTTTAATAGTGCGTTTCACTCGCCATTCCACGCGCTTTAACATGCCGCCTAGCCAATACGCTATCTGAAATAGGAGCGACGTAAATTGAACAAATGTGATAGAATTTCGCTGAATTCTTAAATTAACCGTAATATAAAATGATCTAATCGGGTCTCTGTTTGCCCTACCCTATAAGTTAAATAGTGCATTTTACTCGACATTTCATGCGCTTTGAGATGCCGCTCAGCCCATACGCTATCTGAAATTGGAGCGCCGTAAATTGAACAAATGTGATAGAATTTCGCTGAATTCTCGTATTAACCAAAATATAAAATGATCTAGTCGGGTCTCTGATTGCCCTATCATAGAAGGGTAATAGTGCATTTTCCTCGCCGTTCCACGCGCATTGAGCTGTCGCTTAGCCCAGTACGCTATCTGAAATAGGAGCGACGTAAATTGAACAAATGTGATAGAATTTCCCTGAAATCTTATATTAAGCAAAATATAAAATGATCTAATCGTGTCCTCTGATTGCCCTATCATAGAAGTTTAGTAGTTCATTTTACTCGCATTTCCACGCGCTTTAAAATGCCGCCTAGCCCAGTACACTATCTCAGATAGGAGCGACGTAAGTTGAACAAATGTGATAAAATTACGCTGAATTCTTATATTAACCTAATGTAAAATGATCTAATCGGGTCTCTGTTTGCCCTACCCTAGAAGTTTAATAGTGCATTTTACTCGTCATTTTATGCGCTTTGAGATGCCGCTCAATACGCTATCTGAAATAGGAGCGACGTAAATTGAACGAATGTGATAGAATTTCCCTGAAATCTTATATTAAACAAAATATACAATGATCTAATTGGGTCTCTGATTGCCCCATCATAGAAGTTTATAAGTGCATTTTACTCGCCATTCCACGCGCTTTAGATGCCGCATAGCCCAGCACGCTATCTGAAATAGGAGCGACGTAAGTTGAACAAATGTGATAAGAATTACGCTGAATTCTTATATTAACCGTAATATAAAATGATCTAATCGAGTCTCTGTTTGCCTTATCCTAGAAGTTTATAGTGCATTTCACTCGCCATTTCATGCGCTTTGAGATGCAGCTTAGACCATACGCTATCTGAAATATGAGCGACGTAAATTGAACAAATGTGATAGAATTTCGCTGAATTCTTATATTGACCAAAATATAAAATGATCTAATCGGTCTCTGATTGTCCTATCATAGAAGTTTAATAGTGCATTTTATTCGCCTTCTCATGCGCTTTGAGATGCCGTTTAGCCCAATACGCTATCTGAAATAGGAGCGACGTAAATTGAACAAAAGTGATAGAATTTCTCTGAAATCTTATATTAAACAAAATATAAATGGTCTAATCGGGTCTCTGATTGCCCTATCATAGAAGTTTTAGAAGTGAATTTTACTCGCCCTACACGCGCTTTAAGATGCCGCCTCGCCCAGTACGCTATCTGAAATAGGAGCGACGTAAGTTGAACAAATGTGACAGAATTATACTGATTCTTATATTAACCGTAATATAAAATGATCTAATCGGGTCTCTGTTTGCCTTACCCTAGAAGTTTAATAGTGCATTTTACTCGCCATTTTGATGCACTTTGAGGTGCCGCTTAGCCCAATACGCTATCGGAAATAGGAGCAACGTAAATTGAACAAATGTAATACAATTTCGCTGAATTCCTAAATTAACCATAATATAAAATGATCTAATCGGGTCCTCTGTTTGCCCTACCATAGAAGTTTAATAGTGCATTTTACTCGCCATTCCACGCGCTTTAAGATGCCGCCTATCCCAGTACGCTATCTGAAATACGAGCGACGTAAATTGTACAAATGTGATAGAATTACACTGAATTCTTATATTAACCGTAATATAAAATGATCTAATCGGGTCTCTTGTAGCCCTACCCTAGAAGTTTAATAGTGCATCTTACTCGCCATTCCACGCGCTTTAAGCTGCTGGCTAGCCCAGGACGCTATCTGAAATATTGAGCGACGTGAATTGAACAAATAATATAGAATTTCGCTGAATTCTTATATAAAACAAACATAAAATGATCTAATCGGGTCTCTGATTGCCCTATCACAGAAGTTTAATAGTGCATTTTACTCGGCATTCCACGCGCTTTAGGATGCCGGCTAGCACGGTACGCTATCTGAAATAGGAGCTACGTAAATTGAACAATGTAATACAATTTCGCTGAATTCCTAAATTAACCATAATATAAAATGATCTAATCGGGTCTCTGTTTGCCCTATCATAGAAGTTTAATAGTGCATTTTACTCGCCATTCCATGCGCTTTGAGATGCCGCCTAACCCAATACGCTATCTGAAACAGGAGCGACGTAAATGAAGAAATGTGATAGAATTTCGCTGTATTTTACATTAACCATAATATAAAATGATCTAATCGGGGCTCTGTTCGCCCTAGCCTAGAAGTTTAATAGTGCATTTTATTCGCCTTCTCATGCGGCCTTTGAGATGCCGTTAGCCCAAACGCTATCTGAAATAGGAGCGACGTAAATTGAACAAAATGTAATACAATTTCGCTGAATTCCTAAATAAACCATAATATAAAATGATCTAATCGGGTCTCTGTTTGCCCTATCATAGAAGTTTAATAGTGCATTTACTCGACATTTCACGCGCTGTAAGATGCCGCCTAGCCCAGTACGCTATCTGAAATAGGAACGACGTAAATTGAACAAATGTGATAGAATTTCGCTGAATTATTAAATTACCATGATATATAATGATCTAATCGGGTCCCTGTTGGCCCTACCCTAGAAGTTTAATAGTGAATTTTACTCGCCATTTCATGCGCTTTGAGATGCCGCCTAACCCAATACGCTATCTGAAACAGGAGCGACGTAAATTGAAGAAATGTGATAGAATTACGCTGAATTCTTATATTATCCGTATTATAAATGATCTAATCGGGTCTCTGTTTGCCTTACTCTAGAAGCTTCATAGTGCATTTTACTCGCAATTTCATGCGCTTGAGATGCCGCTTGCCCAATACGCTACCTGAAATAGGAGCGACGTAAATTGAACAAATGTGATAGAATTACGCTGAATTCTTATATTAACCATAATGTAAAATGATCTAATCGGGTCTCTGCTTGCCCTAATCTAGAAGTTTAATAGTGCATTATGTTCGCCATTTCATGCGCTTTGAGATGCCGCTTCGCCCAATACGATATCTGAAATAGGAGCAACGTAAATTGCACAAATGTGATAGAATTTCGCTGAATTCTTATATTAACCGTAATATAAAATGATCTAATCGGTGCTCTTGTTTGCCTTATCATAGAAGTTTAATAGTGCATTTTACTCGCCATTCCACGCGCTTGAAGATGCCGCTTAGCCCAGGACGCTATCTGAAATAGGAGCGACGTAAATTGAACAAATGTGATAGAATTACGCTGCATTCTTATATTAACCGTAATATAAAATGATCTAATCGGGTCTCTGTTTGCCTTACCCTAGAAGATTAATAGTGCATTTTACTCGCCATTTCTTGCCCTTTGAGATGCAGCATAGACCAATACGCTATCTGACATATGAGCGACGTAAATTGAACAAATGTGATAGAATTTAGCAGAATTCTTATATTAACCAAAATATAAAATGATCTAATCGGGTCTCTGATTGCCCTATCATAGAAGTTTAGTTGTGCATTTTGCTCGCCATTCCACCCGCTTTAAGATGCCGACTAGCGCACTATGCTATCTGAACTAGGAGCGACGTAGGTTGAACAAATGTGATAGAATTACTCTAAATTCTTATATTAACCGTAATATAAATGATCTAATCGGGACTCTGTTTGCCTTACCCTAGAAGATTAATAGTGCATTTTACTCGCCATTTCATGCGCTTGAGATGCCGCTTAACCCAATACGCTATCTGACACAGGAGCGACGTAAATAGAACAAATGTGATTGAATTTCGATAAATTCTTAAATTAACCATAATATAAAATGATCTAATCGGGTCTCTGTTTGCCCTACCCTAGAAGTTTAATAGTGCATTTTACAGGGCATTCCACGTGCTTTAAGATGCCACCTAGCCCAGTACGCAGTCTGAAATAGGAGCGACGTAAATTGAACAAACGTGATAGAATTTCCCTGAATACTTATATTAACCTTAATGTAAAATGATCTAATCGGGTCTCTGTTCGCCCTACCCTAGAAGTTTAATAGTGCATTTCTTCGCCATTCATGCGCTTTGAGGTGCCGCTTAGCCCAATACGCTATCTGAAATAGGAGCGACGTAAATTCAACAAAAGTGATAGAATTTCTCTGAAATCTTATATTAAACAAAATATAAAATGATCTATACGGGTTTCTGACTGCCCTGTCATAGAAGTTTAATAGTGCATTTTACTCGCCATTCCACGCGCTTTAAGATGCCGCCTAGCACAGTTCGCAATCTGAAATAGGAACGACGTAAATTGAACAAATGTGATAGAATTTTGCTGAATTCTTAAATTAACCATAATATAAAATGATCCAATCGGGTCTCTGTTTGCCCTACCCTAGAAGTTTAATAGTGCATTTTACTCGCCATTTCATGCGTTTTAAGATGCCGCCCAGCCCAGTACGCTATCTGAAATAGGAGCGACGTAAGTTGAACAAATGTGATAGAATTTCGCTGAATCTTAAATTAACCATAATATAAAATGATCTAATCGTGTCTCTGTTTGCCCTATCATAGAAGTTTAATAGTGCATTTTACTCGCCATTCCACGCGCTTAAGATGCCGCCTAGCCCAA